>PVKM010023784.1:0-21246 GCA_004027735.1 Carollia perspicillata | reverse complement strand
GGTGAAGATTTGTGAGCAAGACAAATTTTGTCAGGACATAGGGAGGAGACCTAGGAGACTGTAGCATCTAATTTGATACACTTATAAGCCACAAACATGTCTGAATGACCAAGAGCCAGCCACCACCACAAAATAAGCAGGATAGGTCTGGAGTCAGCGGGGAAGAGCTGGGAAAAGGGCCAGGCCGATAATGAAAGGGGGCATTAAGGTACACATTAAACTCTCCAAAGGGAAAAAAATAAGCAAAATTTCCAAGACATCCCTAACAAAAAGTTGAAGTATTAACATTTTGCTAAAGTAGCAAAAACAGCAAATTTGCTGGTTTCACTAAGTACATTATATTGCTTTTTTTTTTTTTCTTGAAGTGGGAAGGTAGTAAGGCTTCACTGAGCAATAGTAAGTGAGGACGTAAGAGACTTTTCAAAAGTGGTACATCACCCAATTACTTAGAGTTTGGAGGGAGCAGTTTACTTTTCTGGCACTGAGAATTCAGCATATTTGGACCTGACATCCAAACGACTTAGTCCAGTTCCCTGAGTGACTTGGGATTCCAGATGGGAGGAAAGCTGTCTTATTTTGTGGAGAAAAGCTGCCACGGGAACCCAGGGTGCTTTGATTGAAATTTCAGACATCTGATTTTGTCAGAGTTCGGATTCCTTTCCTTTGAAATGCCCTGTCTTAATAACCATGTTAACCCATTGCCAATCTTCCCGGCAAACATGTCTCTGTATGATTGGGGAAATTAATGAACAGGCACCAGCTAATATAATTAAACCCAAACACTTCTGATTTTAGTATTAAGAAAAAAGCCACTGCCCTGATTCGCTCTTGACAACACAAAAGTCTTGCCATCCTTGAACTGTTTCATTATTGAAATGAACTGTAACAGTACACCGGATAGGGGCAGAGGTCGCGGAACAGTACTGGAAGTCAGAAAGCCGGCAGGGGCTGACGAGCGGGCCTGCCAGCGCCTCGGGCTGCAGCTACAAACCCACACACTTTTTCTCAGGCAACGGGCCTCCGATAGGTAGCCTGGTAGCAGGACTCATTTGCTAGTATTCTAAAGGTCCAATGGTGCTTGCTTGTTTTAAGACAAGCCAAAATATGCTCTGGTGACCACCACGACATTACGATTCCCATGCCCTACCACATTCCTCCTTTCAGATCCCAGGCATTTTTTTGTCTCTCTACGTGCAGTCCAGGATGTAGACAAAATGAATTCCAAGTGACCTATGTGGGGGTGGATTTTTTTTTAGAAACAAACAGCAAATTAAGAGAGAAAAAAAGTCCTGTTCTCACTTTTTTTTTTTTTGGAGGGGATGTATATGTTTATTTTCTCAGAGACACTTTCTGGCAGTGACAACAGAACTCAGTTTTATGGAAGTGTCTTTTTTTCCCCTAAATTGTAAAGTACAAAATATTAGCCCTATTTTGTTTAATGTTCTTCTCTGCCTTCCAGATCTAACAGAACCTATGACAATTACTTTCTTTAAATAGAGACACCCAGTTTCCTATGATTCTAGAACAGCAACTCCTAGAAATATTTTTTTTCTAACATGTTATTAAAATATTTAGACTACTACCAAAGATGATGGGGGGAAACAACTGGAAAATGTTGCTATAAATGTTAATACTATGTAAACAAGAGTAAATGTGTGATTTTTCCAAATATGTTATTTAATATTCAAGATTATTATTTAATAATCAAGAAAAGTTATGAAATAGTGCATTTGTTTGATAAAAAGATAACTTCTAAATATTTTATGTGCTCTGAATACAAACAATTTTTTATAAAAAGAAAAGAACTATCTGAGGTAAAATATAATTTTTTAATTATATTTTATTGATTATGCTGTTATAGTTGTCTCTGTTTTTCCCTCTTTGACCCCCTCCACCTAGCACCCCTACTTTCCTCAGGAAATCCCCACACCTTAGTTCATGACCATGGTTCATGTGTATGTTCTTTGACTACTCCATTTCCTACATGGTACTTTATATCTCCATGCCTATTCTGTAACTACCTATTTGTACTTCTTAATCCCCTCACCTCTTCACCCATTCCCCCACACCCCCTCCCATCTGTCAACCTTTTTCTTAAATAAGTCCCTTTAACATTTCATGTAATAATGGTTTAGTGATGCTGAACTCCTTTACTTTTCTCTTGTCTGGGAAAATCTTTATCTACCCAAAGATTCTAAATGATAGCTTTGCTGGGTAGAGCAATCTTGGCTGTAGGTCCCTACTTTTCATGACTTTGAATATTTCTTGCCAATCCCTTCTAGCCTGCAAAGTTCCTTTTGAGAAATCAGCTGACAGTCTTATGGAACTCTTCTGTAGATAACTAAATGCTTTTTTCTTGCTACTTCTAAGATTCTCTCTTTATTTTAAACCTTTGGCATTTTGATTATGATGTATCTTGGAGTTGGCCTCTTTGTATCCATCTTGTTTGGGACTATCTGCACTTCATGGACTTGCATATCTATTTCCTTCACTAAATGAGGGACGTTATCTTTCATTATTCTTTCAGATTTCCAATTTCTTGCTCTTTATCTTCTCCTTCTGGTACCCCTATGATGAGAATGTTGGAATGCTTGAAGTTGTCCCAGAGGCTGCTTACACTATCCTCATTTTTGTTTATATTCTTTTTTCTTTTTGTTGTTCTGAATTGTTGTTTTTTGCTTCCTTATGTCTCAAATCATCAATTTGTTTCCTGGCTTCACCCACTCTACTGTTGTTTCCCTATAAATTTTTCTTTATTTTAATTAATGTATCCTTTGTTTCTGACAAGTTTTTTTTTTTTTTAATGCTGTTGAGGTCCTCACTAAGATCCTTGAGCACCCTTGTAACCAGTATTTTGAACTCTGCATCTGATACATTGCTTATCTCCATTTTGCTTAGTCCTTTTTTGGGAGTTTTGATCTGTTCTTACATTTGAGCCATGTTTCTTTGTCTCTTTGTTTTGGGTAGCCTCCCTGTGTTTGTTTCTGTGTATTAGGTGGAGCTGCTATGACTCTGTGTCTTCATAGCATGGCATAATGTAGTAGGTATCCTGTAGGGTTCAGTAGCACAGCCTCCCCTGTCACCCAAGCTGGATACTGGAGCTGTGCCCTCTGTGTGGGCTGAATACACCCTCTTCTTGTAGTTGTGCTTTGATTGCTGTTGACAGGTCAATGGGAGGGATTTATCTAAGCCAGTCAGTAGCAAGGACGGGCTATGACCACTGACCACCAACCTCAGCCTTCCGTGGAGAATCAACTGTGTAGGGGCAGGGTGGTGGTTCTCTGACATCGTGTGTAGCTGTCCACTGTGTGCACAGGCTCTGGGTTTTCCTGGATGGTGCAGGCCAAGGTCAGCCCCCACCTGTATTCTGCCCAGAGTGACTCTCCAGGAGCTATAAAGCAATCTGCAGATGGCTGCTACTTGTGCTGGGCTTGGAGGTTCCCGGGTGAAGTCAAACTGTAAACCTAGCCTGGTTGCTGCTGGTGCTGGGCCTAGGGCCACTTAGCAAGAGGTATGGGGTTTGGGGGCTCACTAAGGTCAGCTGTTGCTCATTTGAGAGGTTTTAGGGAGTTGTGAAGCATGAGCCATGACCAACCATTTATACGGAAAATCCATTGTTAACAACTTGGGCAGCCCTGTAAGCTGGGTAGGATGGACCCTCAGAGGATGTCCAGGGTGGGGCAAACAATGCTAGCTAGTTTGATGGATTCTCAATATGGCTCCCATCTGCCAGCTCTGTGGCTCTGTGGGGGAAGGGCTCAGAAGAGGGACAATGGTCTTGCCCACCTATCTGTCTGAGAGAAAGATGTTCCCTAGGTCTCGCCTTGATGCCATACAGTTCAGTTCCTCTCCATATGGCAGTGGCTCCTTTAAAGCTGCCACCCTGGTGCTGGAGCTCAGAGGGATTGAGTCTAAGTAAATCCGTGCATAGGTACTTTAAGAGGAACTGCTTGGGACTCTCGAAGTTTCTACCACTGACTCAATCCCCACTGGTTTTTGCAACCAGAATTTATGGGAACTTATCTTCCTGGCACTGGATCCCTGGCCCAAGGAGTCTGGTGTTGGGCTGGGACTCCTCACTCCTGAGATTTCCCTCCTGAATTTTTACCCACCGCACATGGATGTGGGACCAGCCCATTCTGTGTCTCTGCCCCTCCTACCAGACTGGATGGATGTGGTTTCTTTAATTCTGTAGTTATATTTCCAGCTAACTTGATTTCAGATGGTTCTACGTGAAGATTTTTCTGTATTTTAGGTGTAATTTTGATGTGGTTGTGCAAGACAGCAAGCCATGTTTACCTATGCCTCCGTCTTGACCAGCAGTCCAATAGGCATTTCTGCAGTTGTAGCTATGGCATGAAGCCAACTTCTCCTTAATCTTCCTATTCGACATCATCCTCTTGGAAGCCACATTTCCTCCTCCACACCCAGGACCACTGGGACCTCTTATCATTTCTCTCACTTATGAAAACTTTCTCTAAAGCTAAGCAATGATAAAGCCTTAAAGAGGTTTGATAATCTTCTAATAATAAAATGTGGATATGTGGCCTCTTCTTAGGACCAGCAAAGCTAATGGAAGGACTAGATAGTACTATATATGCATAGCATTTTTATCCCAAGCGAACACCTTCAAGAGTGAAAAGGGAGCAACTAATAACAGCACTAAGAAAAGATGCCTAAACGAGAACTATCTTAGGTAAAATAGACACCTTTATACTTACCTATGCATTTGATAGTAAGAAAACTCACATTTACACATACAATAAATGACTCTGTCTTGTCATTTTTCTAATGTCATTTTTCTAAATGGTGATTCCCTTCATTGGACCTGTGTATATTTAGTTGTTCAAAGGAAATTAGAGTAGTCTGATTTTTATTATTTCCCATTGCCCCACGTTCTCTGATGTAATAACTGCTCTGTTCTCTAATTTACTTTTACATCATTGGAAATGTATAACATTTAGTCCAGATTTTCTTATGACCAATCAGGACCGGCTGCTAACTGGGTGAACAAAACCTTCCACAGAGTGGGAACCTGCCTGATGCAGGTCAGCCAAAGATACTGGAAAAGCTGATGTTTCCATTTTTCTAGCTGGATGATCTCCTTTTTTCTTTCACTTATTGCCACCCCACCAACCCCATTTCTTAAGCTGAACTCCTGGATGAATATGGCCAGCTTCCTAGGATCTCAACTCAAATTCACCATAAGCTGATATTTGCTAGTCTATCCAGATAAATTTGGTGGGACCAGGAGAGTTTTTGGTGTCTGCAGTCCATCTCAAGAGCAACAGCTCTCTATCATCACTCAGCCTCTCCATCCTAGCTGAGTTGCTTGGGATCCAAGAATCCCCATGTGAGAAATGCTTTGTGGATTATGCATAATTCCTTAGATGAAACTAAAAGGACATGAGAAGTTGCAGTAGCAAAAATATAGGCTGATATAGTAGTACAAGAATTTAGTCATGGAGAGAAATCTATTCTTTACAATATTATAGTGCATGGAAGAGGAACTTGGCACAGTCATGATGAATTTAGTTCTAGATATCTCCAGGTACAGATAAGATAAGGAATATCCGTAGCAGCCCCTTTGGATAAGTTTTGTGAAAATGTAAAGGACGGCTAGCAGTAGTTTCAAACTTTAGCATGCATAAAATCCCTTATTTAAAATAGTTCCTGGGTTCCACCTTTTACTACATTTGATGCCCCAAAATCAATGTATTTAAAAGCCCATCAGACAATGTGGATGGAATGGGACCATGCAGCCAAAGGTACTGGGAAAGGCCACATATTTCTCACTCATTCTCTTGCCAACACCCAGAATATTGTGGGCATGTAAATAGGCTCTTCTGATTGCCTAGAAGTCCTCACATATTGGGAAATTAGGTGCAGACCTACCTAAAACTAGAGGAGACTTCCTCACATCTATAAAAGTAACATGGTTCCCATCTTGGGGAAACAGACCAAACTTGGCATAGACATGAAATTAAGGACTAAGATCATACTCCAGAGAAATAATATTAAGTATAGCCTGAACCCCATTCAAGAAGAAATGGTGATTCCCTTCATGATCCAGCCCTGGCAAAGAAAAGTTACAATGTGGCTCAGTCATCTTAGCCATGTACAGGAATGAACTATAGGGAATATGAATGAAAATTACTGTTAGGGAAACTTCTAAATTCTTCAGACAAGGTAAGTTTTCCTCCCTGGTTGTCTAATTTGGACGAATATGGATTTCAGAAATGCAGCATCTGAAAACTGTACTTAATCCATTCTCTAAATAGCATTACAGCCTTCTCCATTCCTCTCCACACTACGTTTTGTTGTTTTTGTCTTGGAGGCTGTAATGCAAGGCCAAGACTTGCACTGGGAGGCCCACGGATTACAGGAAATAATGACCTGTGTATATTTAGTTGTTCAAAGGAAATTAGAGTAGTCTGATTTTTATTATTCCCCATTGCCCCACGTTCTCTGATGTAATAACTGCTCTGTTCTCTAATTTACTTTTACATCATTGGAAATGTATAACATTTAGTCCAGATTCTCTTATGACCAATCAGGACCTGCTGCTAACTGGGTGAACAAAACCTTCCACAGAGTGGGAACCTGCCTGATGCAGGTCAGCCAAAGATACTGGAAAAGCTGATGTTTCCAGAAAGAATGTGAACTGGAGAAAGTAATTTACCAACTTCTCCCCTTAGGTAGCCAGTGACCACTGTATGACCCTGCTATTGAATGTGACAGCTAACTATTTCAAGACTCACATCGTTTTAGATTAACCTTCTGTAAAAATTTGTAGGCGATTTCCTCCTGGTAAACTTTTTAATTGTTAGGTAGCAGTGTATTTCCTGTGGTGCTGCCTCCCTGTCCCGCCTTTCCTTCTCTCTTACCCCATCTCCTACCACAAAACTTTTATATTCTCTTTAACGTTAAAATCCAAAATCTGAAATTCATCTGCTTGTGTTTTTAATTTAGAGGGAAAAAAAACTCATCTGTTTGGTTTTCTTTAGAATTACGATTAGATACTTAGCTCATGATTTTATTGGGATTTTCTAGTCCCATAGCCTATGATCTATATTTGCTAAAATACTGGGGAAAGGGGGTGGGTCACAGTGGGAAATAAATCTTTGTTGGAGATGAATATTACAATATCTTCAGAACATTTGTAGCTTAACAGCTCTTCGGTACGACTCTATATGGGGTTTATGGACTCATGGAGGTGAAAGTGGCATTTGAAAGGTAGGCAAACTGATTTTTGTTAGAGTCGTTGTGCCTGGGGGCGGGGGCATGTAACAAAGGTTTTGGATTCTCTAAATTCCTTTACAACAGTTTGTGTGCTCTTTAACTGGCAGGGTTTGGCAGGGTAAGAATGAAGTAGTAAGCAGGTTTAATAATCACAACTTCTAAAATTCACTCCAATGTGATTATATTTTAAGAGCTCAATAAATTTGGACTATATAAACTTTTTTTCATTTTTCCCCAAACATTTCTTTTCAGTCTGGGCAGTTGACTCATTATTAAATATGTTCTCTATTCCAAAATAAACTGAAGCCACTCATACTCATTTTACTTTAATTTCCTTTAGTCCCACATACTGTAAGATTAATTACTGGTCTTGTTCTGTCTCATCCCTGCTCCTTATGTGGCAGCAGCAATCCCCCTTGCTTCTCTATTGATAATTTCTGCAAAAGAATATTTTTCCTTTTTAATATTTTCTTACATTTGTTATTTCTGAATGTTCCTTACATCTTTCTAAATCTGAGCTAAGCCCTCCCAACTGTCCTTAAATACTAGTCTCTGGTTCTGGTTCAAGAGATGACCCTTAAAGCAGTTGCTATTTTATAGTAACTGTAAAGATTGAACCAAAGTTTTCTTATTGGAGCTTAGGCAGTATATCTTAACGAATTGCCTGCCTCGCTCTAAATTTTAATTTTAGGTAGTATGGTACTTAGCTGGGTCTGTTTTCAGAGGCTGAAGAAATTCTTTTGGGATACTCTAGTTCAGTAAGCCTTTAAGGACATTTGAGCTCCAGATAAATTTGCAGTTTGAATAGTTTACACCTCGGTGTGTATTTAAATTAGCTGCTTTTCCTTTCCAGAGTGTCCACCAGGTGGTTGACCTGGAGCCTGGGGTGAGTGAGGCTCATGGAGACTATTGCAGCACAGTGGAGAAGTAGACTGTTTTCTCTGCAGTGACATTATTCAATTGCCAAACTTCAACTGGAAAATATTCATTCCAATTGATCATAGTCATTCCAAAAGTATTCCATAGGGAATCCTGAAGAAAAAATATTACCCTTCTCCTTTTTTTCCCAAAGATTTATTTATGGAATTTGATTCTATTCCATTTATCCAAAGTCTGTCCTTTGCCAGTACCAAACTGTCATCATTACTGTAGTTTTGCAGTAAGTCTTTAAAAACAAGATGTGTGAGTCCTTCAACTTTGTTCTTCCTATCCAAGATCTTTATTTATTTGTTTTTATTTTTCTGGATTCTGGGTAACCTAAATGAATTTTAGCAATGGCCTGTCAAGTTTGTAACAGAAATCATGTAGGATTTTGATGAGAATTGTGTAGAATCTATAATCAATTTTAAATCTGATTCATGAACATCAGATATCTTCCAACTTTTTTTTTTTGTGGCTCAATAAACTTTTATTATTTTTTGTTATTTATTTTTATTCAAAATAATTTGTTTCCCTATCACAAAAATTAGACAACCACACCACCAGCAGCAGCCAAGTCCACAGAGTGACACCGATGGTATGGAGGGCACTGGGTGTCCCCAGTGTCCCGACAGTCATACCAGAGGAGGAGGAGTAAAGGGGAAAATGCTCAAAACAAATCCAAACCCACGCTGACACCAGGGAGAGAGGAGACGAGACTCGACGGTCCGTCTTCTCCCGCCGTCAGCCGCAGCCATGTCCAGCAGGACCACACACAATCGAACTCGAGTGAACCCTTCATACCAACTCCAGCACCTTAATTGTACCCTGACTGTTAGCAGCAATCAGCACATTGGACTCCCCGTCTGGCAGCGCCCTCCAGCACACGGCACTGACAAATTCATTCGTGTCGTCTTCTTTCCGGTCTTTGTCGAGAACACTTTTGACTGTATCAAACTTAAAAGTTAACAAAGTCTTAGAAAGTCCTTTATAGTACAGGTAAAGAGAGTTGTTCTCACTTCCACAGGCTATGTAGTCTCCGTTGGAAGCGAGGCCTACGAAGTTCTTTTCGTTGATGTGGCCCTTGAAGGAACGCAGACAGTGAGATAACTTATCTCAATAGTTTTTAGTTTTAAAAGTGCAAAGTTCGCACTTTGTGTATTCCTAAATATTTCATGCTTTTTTATGGAATTGGTTTCTTAATTTTGTTTTCAGATTGTTCATTGCAAGTGCCTAGAAATACAATTTAATTCTGTATTTTGATCTTGTTCCCTGAACCTATGCTAAATTCACTTATTTATTTTAAAACTTTTGGTGGATTCTTTGGTATTTTCTATATATAAGACCATGGCTTATGCAAATAAAGATAGTTTTAACTTTTCTTTCTAATCAGGATGTCTTTTATTTGTTTTCTTGACTAATAATCCTTGTTAGAATCTCCACAACATGTTAAATAAGTCTCAAGAGTAATATCCTTGTCTGTTCTTGATTTTAGGGGAAAAGCATTTAGTCTCTCATCGTTAAGTGTGATAATAGCTATGGGCTTTTCACAGATGTCCTTTATAAAGCTGAGGAAGATCCCTTCAATTTCCAGTTTATTAAGTGCTCTTATTATGTCAAAGTGTTGAATATTGTCAAATGCTTTCTCTGCATTTATTGAGATGACCATGTAGTTGTCCCTTTTTCTATTGACATTCTGAATTCTATTAACTGATTTTCAGATGTTAAGCCAACCTTGTATTTCTTGGGTAAATCCCATTTGGTCGAGGTGTATAATCCTTTTTAGGTGTTACTAGATATAATTTGCTAGTATTTTGTTGAGAAGTTTTACATTTATATTCGTAAGAGATATTTTACTGTAGTTTACTTAGTGATTTTTTTTCTGGGTTTGGTATCAGAATAAGTTAGAAATATTTTTATCCTATTCTAATTTATTGAAGAGTTCATGAAGAATTGGTACTAATTCTTATTAAATGTTTGGCAGAATTCACCAGTGAAGGCATCTGGGCTTGGAGGTTTCTTTGCAGGGAGGAATTAAAGTCCTGATTCAATCTCTTTACTTGTTATATATTTCCATCAGCCATATTCTTGCAGTGGTGGCATTTTCCTCTGCAAAAGCAAAACTACTGAAAAATTATCATTAGTGAAAAATTATCTTTAAAGGAGGAGAAGAAGAACTCCTCTAAATGCAGCAGCAAGGAAGGAAGAGGGAGGGACCTGCCTGGACTAAGGAGAGAGATGACATGTATCAGGAACTGTCCGGGGCACAGTCCTGTGGAGGAGCCAACATGTTAGAGAAAAAATAGGATGCAAGTAAAGACACTGGACATAAAGTTTGGACTTGCAGAATCTGCACCTTTTTCTGCCTCTAGGGCGCCTAGTAGCCACATAGACACTAGAGCTGAAAGTGCCTCTGTAGGCTGATACAAATGGAACCTCAGCAATAATATGGATTTATGACTAATGACTGGAGAAGTCCCCCAACATTTGATTTCAACTAAAACCCATATTAGAATAGAGGAATCTGTTGATTTTAAATTGACTTAAAGAAAATAAAGATAAATGTCTTTGTTGCCTAAAATTTCCATCTGCTTCAGTAAGAAATCATTGACATTCTACATCTTCATAGTTCTCCACAGTAGACCAGCCAGGTCTGACCAGTTCTTCAGCAAAGCCGAATGATCTACAAAGTCTTTTAGGATGTTAAACCCTTTCTGTATAATTTAAAGATTGTGTGTCCTGATTCTGGAGCCAGACAACCTGGGATTAATGCCTGATTCAGATACTTAGTAATTATCGGACCTCAGGCAACTTACTTAGTCTCTCTTTACCTTGGTTTCTTAATTTTTAAAATAGGGATAATATATAGTCACTAATGTGGCTTCTACCATGAAGAGTTATATGATAGTTAAGTGTTACTTGTTTCTTAGCTTTTATAATTGATATTGTTTCCAGAAATAATAAGCAGAACTAAATTCTATGTGATATGTGATTATTATTGGAATTATCAGATATCATCTTCCTCAGCACTCCTGCCTCTGATATAATACCTTCATCCTTGCTGTCACCAATTGTCAACATATGTCATTTTTTAGTTTTCCACTTCTACATTTTTTAAAGGTATAGATACTCTTCTTCTATATTATCTTTAACATTCCTTTGGTTTACTCCATGCCTGCATGGTTTTTACTCAAACTTTTGAGAAACTCTCTTGCATATTTCTGCCTCCAATGTTTCCTTTTTTTCCCAGTGAACACTAACTCCCAGGCTTGATACTGGTCTTTTAAACCCATTATCTTAAATCTACATCAAAACCCTGCAGGGTAAGTATTGTCATACCCATTCTATAAATAAGGAAACTGGTGTTCAAAGCTTTAGTGACTTATCCCAGTTCACTCAGCTAAAAAATGACTGATCCACCACACAGGTTTGGTCTTCTGAGTCTCAAGTTCATGCTGCCTCTTATTCTTCAAGTTGTTGGCAAAGTAATTTTGCTATAGTACAGCTTTGATTATAACACACTCAGCTCAGTGGGTCCTTGTTGCCCATAAAATAGGGCCTAAACTCTTAGACTTCAAATTCAAAGCCTGTTATAATCTGGCCCTGTAGAATCTGGAAATCTACATTTCCAGCCTCTTTACTCATTGATTCTCCTCATGCCCACTACACTCCAATCAAAACATATAATTTTGCATTTCCAAGTATGTCTTGTACTTACCTGTAAGGATGGCTTTACCCATATCTGTCCCTTCTCCTAGAATATTCTTTTACTCAGCACTATTTCCACCATAAATCTCAGATAGTTATAAAATCCTCTGCTGTATACACCAATAGCACTTTGTGTATAGCCATGTTATAACTCCCATCATTCTGCTTCATGTAGGAAACAAGCAAACAAACAAGAGATTCTGAGTTGGTAAACACATAGAGACACTGGGAGGATTGGTGCACCTCTTCTGTATTCCCCACAGACAGGGAAGCCCTTATATGGGGTCCATCAGAGTAAAAGAGTGTCATACTACTTTTCGTAACAATCATCCATCATTTCAATAAATCTGAATGAGGATGTCCAGCCTGGGGCACGGGGGCTCTAATTTTATCTTGTCCATATCATGGGTTGCATTAGGATGATAGAAGGCAAGAACCTTTTTTTAAAAAACACACAAAACAGATATATTAAATGACAACAGCATGGTCAACTGATTAGAAAAATGCTACAGAATCTTTTTAACATGTTTAAGTGGTTATGTGGGTCATGAATTTGTTTTGGACAGAAGACCCTTCAAAATGTTGAGATTGTGGATATGTCCAAAGGCTCCAAGATTATGCTTCTGTAACCTGACAGAATTTCTTTCTCCTAACTCAATCTCCCAGCTTGTAGCTGAGTGTTGGATGATTCAGGATAAGCCTTCCCTTTTTGGATGCATTGTCTACATTATATATTTGAATGCAGCAGCATTTGTGAGAGAAGGAGAGGGGGCTAAAAGGTAGGTGGTAGTTGAAGATACCACCCAAATTTTTTTAGTAATATCCTACTTCCAATCTTGATATCATTTTGATATTTGATAAAGTGATATTTACATTTTGTCAAAACCCAGAATTTTCCTGATGCTTCACACATAGAAGGCACTCAGCACATTTGTGTCTAATAAATGAGAGAATGAATGGATAAATAGCAAAGTAGAATACAAAAATGACAACCCAAATTCTTAGTCATAACCATCCCTAGTCAATCAGAATTTCCAGGGGAAATCCTTAGTAATCTGGACATTTAACAAGCACCCACTTAGATAAATGTTATCAGCCAAGTTGGGGCACATTAACTTAAGAAAGAGGTTTCCAAACTTAACTTGTTTTTGGAATCACCTGGGGAGTTTCTAAGACATAGAGTTCACAGCCCTACCTTGGAATTTCTTTAACAAGGCCCAAATAGAGGAAACTGTGTTTCTAAAACAGCTCCTCAGATAGTTTCAGATATATAAATATCTACTGCAGAATATGTTGTATTGAGTCTGCTCACACATGGAACTTGTATCAGTCTTAATGGATAATGAGACCAGCTCATTTCTCAAAACTCATTAAATGGTATATGTGAGATTTGTGCATTTTATTGGAAATATATTAAACACCAGTTCTAGTAATTATAAGCTGAACTGTTTTCAGGTGAAGGTGGACAGATTGAGAACTGGATATGTGATAAAGCAAATACAGCCTTGCCACAGATTCTAGGTGGTGGGTATGCAGATGTTCACTCTAAGGTTCTTTCTATTTCTCATTGTGTTTTAAAATTTTTATAGTAAAATGTTGAGAGAGAAAAAAGAATAAAGCATAAATACCAGAAAGAACATATTGAAAGTATGTGAGGGAAAACATTTTGAGGGAAAAGCTGAGAACCGATGGAAAAGGTAAGCCTTTCCAGGTTCGGCTAAAGTAGACAAGTAGAGGAAAAAAACAAGTGAAATAAAGAAGATGACAATGAAAAGTAAAAACACATCACTGAAAAGGTAACCAAATTCTTTCATTTGACATCCATTAGAACACAATAATTATTAAATGAAATAAAGTTTATCACCAGAGAAGAATTTTAGCAGCATCTGAAATTTTCCTTCCGTATGGGATTACTGGCTTGGTGTGTTTCATACATTATTTCTGGACATTAATATATTTTCTTTTGTAAGAGTGCCTGTCCATACTCTTGGATAGGATGGAGAAACATACTATTTACAATGGAACATACTCTTGGAAAATAGGATGGAGAAAAGAGGACAGCATTAGCCATATTCCATGAAAATAATTATGGGGACAGATTCATGTCAGAGTATACTTATATGGAGGTTATGTAGTCATTGTGAACACATTTTGTTTTACATATTAGCCTAAAAGTACTGGAGCATGGAGAATATGTCTCATTCACAGTGCCTAACTTAGTATCTTTAATGTATCGATGCTGGGCTCAGGATTCTTTGGCAAATTATTTGTAATATAGATGAACAGAGCCTGGTATTACCCACTAGTGGTGAGTTGGGAAGGTGGAGGGAAGTTGAGTGTCTCTCTAGGAATCATCAAGAAAGAGAAGGTATAGCATGCTTTGAACCATCGTTGTGTGTGGTCTCATATGCTTATGGGACATGATGTAGATAGACACCTTAAGTCAGGGTTTCACAAACCTGGCCCTATTTATATTTTGGGCCAGATAATTCTTTGTCATATGGCCCACTTCTGTGTGTTACAGGATGCTCAGCATCATTCCTGGCCTCTGCTCTCCAGACATTTTCTATTACCCATTGTGGGGCAAAATCATACCCAATCCAGCTGAGAACCACTTGCTTAAGTCAATGAGCCAAGATGAAGCACCTTGGGAGATTTGAACCCTAACATTTGTGTAAATCACCTGGTTTATTTGAATTTATATAAAGGAGCTTCCCAGCGAAGGAAAATCTAGGTATCAAAGAAATCATTTGTGATAAAGTTTTGAAGAGAATGGTAGAGAGTGAACCTAAAGCAATTCCCTCACTAACTGGCTTACATATATTATAGCCATAGGGAATCTGTTTTTGTAGGACTTAAGAGTTGATGATGATAGAAGGCCCGGTTGATGTTAACATCTAGGAAAAAGAAGTGTGCCCATGGAATACAGCTACACATATTCATCAGACAGGCTTGGTCCCAGGGCCTAAGACACATTAGAACTTGCTAGGAGATAATCATAACATCAGGGAAGCCTCGAGGGATGAGATGGGATCTAAGCTGGTGATACTCAGAAGAGCATTTTCTAGAAAAACATGTTAAAAAAGAGAGGCATTATACCTGGAAAGAGCAAAACCCAGATAGGGACCTGATGATACTGAGATAAAAGTCAAGTTCTAGGAATAATGGCACCTAGAGCTGTATTAGACCTGAAATCTTATAAGGCACTGCAGGATTTGAGAAGCAAGCTAGACTCTGAGCTCTACCTTAGAACTCAGAGGTAAGAAAGAGACACATGTTGTGGGTGAGATAAGCAGTGACAGTGATTCAGAACAGGGAGACTCCTCCTTAGTGCTATTAACAACACACCACCACACAGCCGTATTAACCCAACAGAGTGAGTCAGGAGAGGCTAACACTCCCTGTCTGTCCAAAGAATCATGCATTGGAAGGTCTTGCAATGACTTGACTAAAACACTCAAGATACAATATTATGTGTGTGTGGGTTGGGGGGGGAATATAAAACGTCATCTACAGTGCACTCTTACTTTTATATTAAAGGGACAAAAGATGTGTTTATAGCTAACTAGATATAAATATCAACAACTAGGAAACATCTTATAGAAGGAAAGATTAAAGATACTTTTTAAGATCAGAGAGGATCATGTGTGATTTTTATTCCTTTCTTCATACTCGGCTTTATCTTTTATGTTTTTGGTAATGAGTATGAAATACTTTTATAATCATTTGTTAGGTATTCTAAAAAAATTAACTTTCTCTCTCAAACCAGGATTGGTATAGGAATCAGAACAAATATCAGGCCTTGTGAAAAAGTTTGAGAGAAGACACAGACTGAGAAAAGTGTGGGAAATGTGGTTTGCTCAATGGAAATGAACACATTCCTACATAAACTTAACAAGAATTTAGAATGTGTCATCAGAGGACTTTCTTCCTAACAGACAACTATTTTGCAGTTTCGTAACTGGAAGCCAAGTGAGTTCTCTTTCTCTCCATGCCACACAACCAACTACTCTCCGGGAAAAAAATAAATCCTCAACTCTTTGGCCACATGTGAGTGTATATTGGACTGCGGAGTACAGTGTTTGTTTGGAATGATGGATGGTTGGACAATGTAGCACAATCAGACAAGACCCACCATCAATCACTTTAAATCAATGATAGAACTTGGGTGTGTTTTGTGCCATTTTCATTCATTCTAGTGCCCAGAGAGTTTCACAGATCAACCTCATGACCTCACATGAGCAAAGAAAATGGCTTTTAAAGTTGTTTCCAGGCTCTATTCATCACTCATTCCTGGGTAAGATGCCAGGAAACAACTTTCATAGTGTTTTTTTCTTCAACTCATCTTTCTTGCTTCAAAGTTTGGATGTAGGATATGTACATAGACCAAAAATAAAAAGGGGGTAGGGGACAACTCATCTGAGTGGGCTAGGTTATCTGTTATGTAAATAAAATTTAGTCCTCAGCTTTTTAAAAAATGTCTCATTCTCACCAAATAATCTGCTCAGAATTTTCTTCCTATCTTTCTGGAATGAAGTTGTAATTTGGTCATGATTTCCTCTAGGTCATGCCAGAACATTTTAAGCAGGGCATTCTGGTCACCAGCACACACTGGATGCTGCTGCCATGTTCATCAGATGAGACCATTAGAAACCTTTCTGCTGCACATGAATACTTTTCTCTGGGGCCCTTAAGGCCATAGTTGTTAACAGTTAGTGCCCACATTCAGAAGCCATGAATCACCTCATGAGTGATATCAGCATTTCTCAGGGTTAAGTATATCTACCACTGAAGGGGATGGGGATATATGAAATCTATTTCTTAGCCTCAGGAAGACATTCAGCACCCTAGAAATACCTCTTTTCTCAAAGCCCTCTTGTCGCATAGCCTCATCAACTCAAAGCAGTAGCTCACCTCTCACACTCTCATCAATCCTTGTCAATGGACCTGAAGCACAAAAGTCTTTTACTCTTGTCATCCTCTCCTTTCCTAGTCCCATAAGTGAATGGGGAAGTAGTGGCAACTTAGCCCATTAGAAACACAAAGGTCAGCCTCACCAATTTTGGGCCAATCTAGGGAAGATGGAAAAAGTTAGCTTTTGTTTCATCTTACTACACATATTTTGAATACAGTCTTTCCAGAATTAGTAACATGTTATTTCTTACCATAACAAATGAACCCACCAAAAGATTCTTTATATTTCCAATCTACTAAGAAAATACTTTAATATCTATCTTGCAATACTGGCTTATGAATATGTAGTCCACACAAAAATGTATCATCATTTTGATACAATTTTACTTCATAGTGGAAATAAATTTTTGCACATTTTCTTCACAGTGTGAAGGTCTAATTAGTACCTACATGATACTTAATAAAATGGGCAGTAAAATTAAATGCTAAGGAAGTAAGAGACCAGTAACACCTAACATCTAAACACCTCAGGTTACAACACAATCTGAAATAGGGGAACTCCCCAGTCTGAATCAAATTCCTGCTTTGACTCCAGATCACTTACTAGATAAAGCCCTTACTATTGGCAAGATACCAAGCCTCTCTTTTGAGCTTCAGATTCCCAGCATTTTGATGGAATGATTTGTGCTCCTGGGACTCTGCAGAGATTAAAACCTATTTCTCTTACAAATGTGTCAAATTCCCCTTTCTTTACTTATCTATGGCAAAAATCTTGTCTTCCAATGACAGTTATAGCATAACCACACTGTCTTCATTGTTTTTGTTGCTATTATTTTAGAGATCAAAGCAAATGTGAATATCTCCAGATAAATGATATACATGTATGCATATGTTATTACATGTGTGTGTTTTATGTATGTGCATTGATATATTGTACGTATATGTGTGAATATGTATACACACATATAAATATTTTTCCACAGTGAAACTAATAGACACAAATATATTACCTTACTCAAATGGATCAACATATACCAGTGGTATTACTTTTTTAAAGACTATCATCAATCTCTTTTATTGTATTAAAGATTAAAATAGAAAGATCTGTCCTTTCTGTCATTAAGCAAGTTGTAGTCAATCATGGATGTTAGTAATGCTGATTATTGCAATAGTGAGGTTAACTGTGTTGTTATTATTGCCATAATTAAACAAGAAGACCACCAGACTTAGGTTGCTCTAAGGGCTTAGTAGCCTAGGCATGCAAACCAAAATCTAAGCCAGAGCCAATGCACTTGAATTTGCAAAAACGACACTTAAGCAAAACCAATCCCCAACAGCCACCTAGGTTTTCCCAAATAAGACATAACCAATGTTAATTGCTTAAGCTATAACCAATTAAGTAATCTCCTTATCCTCTTCCCACCTCCTCTATAACAACCTCTCCTCTACTCCTGCTGGCGTATTGCTCCTCAGTATTTTTGGTTTGCCATTGCCTAATTCAAATTGATAAATGTTCAAAGAAACTCCTCAAAATGTTAATGTGCCTCAGTTTATCTTTTATTACATGTTTAAATAGAGAGGGAAAAAGTACAGCCTAAAACAGTTCAACCCTAAAGTGCACTTAGGAGAACGTGTGTACATTGGTAGAGGAAGGTTTTATATGTGACTGAGGAAATACGAACCATATACTTGTCAATCTCAGTCCTTGGAATGGATGCAAGAATCAACTCCCCAGGTGCATATGCTTTTCTAATTGGAAGCCAGTGGCAGACGAGAACATTGTTCTGAAGAGAGAAAATCAAGCAAAGTTTCACTCCTCCAGGGCAGACCAGCCAAGAATACCAAAGTAGAGCTATATTTTTATTTTTCCTGTTACAGCACAGTTCTGTTGTTTGGCTACCAAATTACAGGTTGGGTCTGGTTCTCACGTACTTTTGCTTTTCATATGCTGAACAGGAAGACTAATAACAGGGTGCTTCTTTTACTTGTGGGATTTAGGTATTCCTCATCACAGAATGGGTCATTTTTCTAAGAAAACCTGCCAGTTTAAAGACTGGAGGTGTATGCCATTTATGTGGGGGTGGAAAAACCCATAAAAATGAGAGGTTTTGGCTAGAGAGAGTGGGTTCTAGTTACTTGTTCCCATGTTTAAATGACATGTTTATGAATCATACCCTTATTATCTAATCTTAAAGCATCATCCAAAGATCACTATTATTTAAATGACTACTTCAGAGAAGGGTCTCTGGGAAATTTTACCAAAGAGAAAATTATATATATCCATTGAGTAATGAAGCAGCACTCTGCACATAATTTTCATTCATTTTTAAATGCTTTATTGATAATCTATAAAATATAATTTTTTAAAGTTTAACAAATATTGTCCAAATCCATAATACCTGATATCTTAAACAGAAGACTAGTTAAGCATAATATAACATATATTGAAGAAAACTACTGCACACAGATATTACCAATTAGTATTTGAATCAATCAACATTCATACAAATATTGTTCCCTTCATTGTCAAGTTTATAGTTTTGCTCAGACATCACTGGAAAATGAAAAATTACTTACTGGGGTAATATTTTCAAGAAATTCTGGGTTTAGGCTTAACTGACAACTGGGAGGATTATAGGAACATTTTTATAAGAGATGCCTATCACTCTGACCTAACTCAAAGCAATATTAGGGAACCATACAAGCCAACATGGGAAAAAACCTTGGAATTTTGACTCATCAGAGAATTTCTAAAGAACTCTTTTGGCAGACAGGACCTATCTTGAGGACATCTGGGTTTCTTCAAATGAAATTAATTCATTCATTTTTTTCCTTCAAAAAATTGAAGAAAGAAAACACAGGCATTTGCCTTTTCTTCATTTATCTTGCCCAGAGATTTAAATCAAACATTATTATTTATATCACCCTAATAATTGTAGAAGAAGTGCTATTATTTTGCTTTATTAAAAGAGGAAATGGAAGAACACAGAACCAAAGTGATTTATGCTAGGAAAAGAAGATATTCAGCAGAGCTGAATATTCTTCACAGGATCTTTTACTACATCATGATGATGAGGGAGCCCTGCCTCATTGTCATGTGGCTCTGTTGGCTAGGTGTCATCCCATAAAGCAAAAGTTTGCAGGTTCAGTTGCTGGTCAGAACATATGCATCGGTTGCATGCTCAGTCACTGGTTGGGGTACATATAACATGCAACAGATTCATGTTCCCTCTGTTGAATATTAATTGACTCTAAAGGTGTGGGTTTATTTCTGGGCTCTCTATTCTGTTCCATTGATCTATTACATAAACATACGATGAGCTAAAGATAGTTTATTCAATAAATGGTATTGGCAAAATTGGACAGATATGTGCAGAAAAATGAAACTAGACCACCTTCTTACACCACACACAAGAATAAATTCAAAATGGATCAAAGGCTTAAATGTCAGACCCAAAACCACAAAAATCCTAGAAGAAAACGTAGGCAGCAAAATCTTGGACATTGTTTATAGCAATTTTTTATCATATACATCTCTCCAGGCAAGGGAAACAAAAAAATAAACAAATGGGACTACACCAAACTAAAAAGTTTTTGCACAGCAAAAGAAATCATCAACAAAATAAAAAGACAACCCACAGAATGGGAGAATATATTCACCATTACATTTGATAAGGGGTTAATATCCAATCTTTATAAAGTTCTTATAAAACTCAATACAAAAGAAACAAACGGCCCAATTTAAAAATGGGCAAAGGACTTGAATAAACACTTCTCCACAGAGGACAGTCAATAGACATAAGGAAACATGCTTAAGATCACTAATCATCATAGAAATGCAAGTCAAAAACACAATGAGAGGACTTCTAGCCAAGAGGCATAGGTGGAAATACTGTGCCTTCTTGCACAATCAAAATTAAGGACAACAAAGATTTAGAAATAAAAACACAACAAGAACAGACAGAAAACTGAACTGTACAGAAGTTCCACAACCATTCAACTAGACCTGTAAGAGGGGCGAATTCGGAGACCAGTGGAGAGGGGTCCCAGGAGGAGAAGGCAGTGGCTGTCAGACCCAGGAGCGCAGGTGGTGCAGGGATGACTGTGAGCACACATTTGTGCGCAGATAAACTAGGCAAAAATGGGTAGTGAGATAGACTGTGCAACCCAGGGCCCCAGCACTGGAAAATAAAGCCTAAAAACACTGATCGAAAAGGTGCTGGAGAGACTCCCAGCCTCACAGGAGAATTTGTTGGAGAGACCCACAGGGTCCTAGAATATACACAAGCCAACCCACCCAGGAATCAGCATCAGAAGGGCCCAGTTTGCTTGTGAGAAACAGCAGAGGGGACTGAAATCCGAGAGAGAGCAGAACAAGCACCATTGTTCCCTCTCTGACCTCACCCCCACATACAGAGTCACAGCCCAGTGACTGGGTTGTCCCACCCTGGTGAATACCTAAAG
>PVKM010023783.1:0-20946 GCA_004027735.1 Carollia perspicillata | reverse complement strand
CAAAATAGAAGTTCACCGTTTTATAATGCTCAAACGCCATAAACTGGATTGCACCATAGGGAAAGATTCGAATCATCATTGCACCATTCCCTTTATACAATCCAAGGTATCCCTCCTTTTTGGGAACAGCACGCAATGTAGAAAATACTCCTATTTTTAGAAAGATTTTTAGAAGAAAAATACTATTAAAACAGAGAAAACTATCTAAATTCAAATTTTCATGACAATCACAGATAAAGATTACTAATGTCATTGCATATAATATAATTTTGTTTGAGAAATTACATGAATAGTAATTTCTATATAAGTTAATAGTACTTAAACTACATCACTTCTTCAAATTACATAAATATACCACATGTAAAAATATAAAACATTATAGCAAGAACAGCTACAAATAAATTATACTTACAATGATCACAAATTATATTAAACTATAGCTATTTAAAAATATTAACAACAGAAATATGTTCAAAGACCATATATTGCAGGGCAGATGATCAACTCTATCTGGAACGATGAAGGAAGATTTCCCAGACTCACCCAGATACATGTGTGGTTTGTATACATAAGAATACTGCTAGCCCTGGCTGGTGTGCCTTAGTTGACTGGAGTGTTACCCCATAAGTTGGTGTGCGTTTGAACCCTCCCTCTCCCTCCACCTCCTCCCTTCCCCTCTCTCTAAAAATCAATAAGCATATCCTCAAGTGAGGATAATAAAAAATGAAAAATATTGCTAAATAAAAGAAAAAACTATTAAAACTATTTAAATTGGGGGGCAATTTTTCATCATTAGTAGACTTTAATTAGAAATATTGATAAACAAAGGCCTCAGTTCTGATCCTATATATTGATATGTTTATTATTCTGTTAAGGTTAATCACTAGTCCCATTTGCAGTACAGACTTCAATAAACAGATCACTAAATACTTCCATTATTAAACCATTTAAATTCATGCTCCTTTCCAAATTTTTCAAATAAATATCTGATCAAATATGAAAGTAAATCACTAGGCTCATTTTGAATTTTAGACTGCGAGTAACCTCTTGATCCCTTCCCAGAAATTACTTACTAACATCCAAGACAAAATAGATAATAAAAACATTTTTAATAAGCAAGTATCTAAATGGACTAACAGTCTGGTAAAAAGAATTCTACTATGTTGACATATGGCTATTTGAATAATATAAAAAATTCTCCCCAAATGTATGAATAATAAAACTAAATATATTCACACACACACTTAGAAAGGAAATTCTATTAAAGATGGTGTCCCCTTGCAGGAAGAGGGAGCAAAAGTTAAGTCCTGTTTAATTTTATTCGAATGCTTTAGTAACAATTTAAGGGTAATTAAATTTAGAAACACGACTATCTAGTAGGGACAGGAAGGCTGACAATGAAGGGGAAGTACAGAGGAAGTTTCAATTGTACTGATACTGCTTATTTTGAAGCACTGAGTCCACATGTCTATTATACAGGATCCGGAAGAAGTTAAGGTTTGGTTGAGTGTGGCTGATAGTAATAATGTGGGTGTAATCATTTATAGTTTTAATTTGAACATCTCACCTAAAATGTCACATGGTGTGCTTGAGTGCGATATTGTTATATTACAGAATTACATGCTTGTGTTTTATAATTAAAGATTTTGTAATAACAAAAGGGCATTATTTGTTCTGGACCCTGTATTATTCTTTAATACTTTTTGATTACTGGAAACATTTTAAGAAAAACCATTAGCATAGGCAAAAAAGATACAGTGCTTTAAAAAAAAAAGGAAATAATGACCTATAGAGGGGAACTAGAGATGACAAAAAAGGCACAATAAACAGAAAACATAAAATAAGAATGCGAGTGAATAACTCAATGATAGCAAAAAAGAAAAGCTGAAGGACAAAGTCATCTATGAAAAGCCAAAGATTCTCACCCTGGCAGGTGTGGCTCCGTGGGCTGGGCACTGTCCTGCAGACTGAAAGGTCACAGGCTCAATTCCCAGTAGGGTTACATGACTGGGGGTTCCAGGTTGGGTCCCGAGTTGGGGCAGGTGCAAGAGGCAACCAATTGGTGTTTCTCTCTCAAATTGATGTTTCTCTCCCTTGCTTTCTCCCTCCCTTTCCCCTCTCTGGAATCGATAAAAGGGGGAAAAAATTTAAGCCAAAGATTCTCAAATTCTGTTAAAAGTCCATATTTAACCAGATGCTTTTTACAAAAATCTCACCTAAAACAAAATAACTGAGAAAGACAAACATTTTTCATTCAACAGACATTAAAAATGGATGTTGAATGTTTTCAAATGGCATTTAAATATCTACTGAGATAACTGTATTATTTTTTCCTTCAACCTACAATCTGTTTTCACTTTGGGAAATAAACTAAAATTTTCTTTTGTTCTTTTATTTTTTAAAAATCCTTACCAAGGATATGTTCATTGACTTTAGAGAGAGAGGAAAGCCTGGGGACGGTGGAGGCGGGGAGAGATAGCAAGAGAGAAACATTGATTGGTTGCCTCCTGCACATGCCCCCAACCCAGGATCAAACCCACAACCTAGGTATGTGCCCTGACTGAGGTACCAACCCACAACCTTTTGGTATATGGGCTGACATTCCAACCAACTGAGTAATCCAGCCAGGGTTGAAATTTTAAAAAAATATTTTTTAAATTTTTCAACTACAGTTGACACACAATATTAGTTTCAGGTGTACAACATAGTGATTAGACATTAATATAATTTGTGAAGTGATCACCACAGTATGTCTAGTACCAATCTGACAATATACATAGCTATTTCAGAGATTCCCTTTAACACATAATATAGGACCAATTTTTACAAATGTTATAAAATTGTTCGGAAAAAATATGTATTCCCTGTAGGGTGCAAAATCCTCAGTGTATCTATTATATCAAGCTTGCGTGTTATTTAAATCCTTCTCTATATCTTCATCTAATATCAAGCTAGGATTAGAAGGAACTAACATTTGGTAAAATATAAGCATATGCTTATAATATGTACACATTAGCTAAAAGGAAATGGAAGAAACTTGGAAAAACGCTTGATTCCAAACAGGTAATAGGGACAGAGAATGACATTTTGCTTTTGTGCTTTTCTGAATTACAAACCTGTAAAAATATACATTCAAAAAAAATTGTAAATAAAGTGTAAAAGGAACAAAATTAAAAGTAAAGATTTTTAAAGAATCCTATTATGATTCATCTACCTATTTTTATATCACATTTGACTGTAAAAAGCTAAATGAAGGTCAAAGATTTGTAATATAGTACAGGAAAAAATTCTTTACACAAACTGCAACTGGGGGGAAGGAGAAATTCTAATTACCATACTCTTTACTCTTCATTTAGCCACAATAATTTTGATTCAAAATAAAAAGTAGTTTTTGATGCCTTGGAAGTAATTTCACACATTTTTAGTTTTTTTTTCTTTTTTCTGAAAACCACACCAAGGTAAAGCAGAGCTCTAGCTGACGTGAGTGTGCTGCTTAGGCCCTGGCTGTACCACTCTCACTACATGCTCAGAGAACAGTGGCACAACCCCAAGGAAAAGATGGTCCACACATTTTTAAAAAGAAGCTAAAGCAGAAATTTTATTCAATAGCACATCTTCATCTTTTATTTGACTGTGAAAACTCATACTTTAAAAAACCAAATTTAAAAAATAGTTATGAAATACATATAAAAAAGGAGGTATCTAGAATAAAACGCCAAAAAACATTTTAAAGAAAAATTTTTAAAAAATACCTTTTCTATGGCTTGTGTACTTTTTTTTACAGCTTGTATATTTTAAAGATACATGAAATTCCATATACTACACCACTGCAGGAATTCCATTTCAAATTTTGCATGCCTTTATAGGGTACACTGTAACCCATGGTGTGCAGCCCTGTAGAGGGTGAAATCTAATGTAAATAGGTAATTGAACAATTACAAATCAGGAAACAAAACAACACAGATCACCATGGGGAGCAGGTTGAACGAATAAAACAATCGAGCTCAGTTACTGGTCTGGTGGGTCACTGTAAAACACTCCAAGATACTGGGTAATATAATTCATGTCCCTTTTCACCCTCAATTTAGATAACAAAAGAAAGTAATTTCCTTCATTTCCAGTTTTATATAATCTCTTAATAAGTTCAAAAGTCTGATTCTTTCTATACATGAAGAGCATACTGTGAATACACAGAATTTACTGCTGGACATAAAAATGGTAACTTTTTTCTTTCAATTTTAAGTACGGACTTAGTATTAAGAATATTGACAACAAAGTGAGCTGCAATTAATGTAAAATATAAACAGCCATTACATTTTTTGAGGAAAGTCACATTTTAAAAATCCAATTGAAAGAATAATTCTTATCTACTCTGTTAATCACCTGTCTTCTACACTGATGTTGCACAGATCATGCAGACCACTCATCGTTCCTATCTTTTGAAGCACGAAACTAAAGCAATGAAGTGGTACGACTTGGCTGCCTTGACCTAATTTCTTTCTTGGTCTCTGTCCACAATAATTTTTTTTAAGTTGATTTTTAAGAGAGAGAGAAGGGCAGAGAGGGAGAGGAGGAGAGAGAAAGAGAAAGAGAAGTCATGAACACTGATTAGCTGTTCTACCTATTTACACATTCACTGGCTGCTTCTTATATGTACCCTGACTGGGTACAGAACCCGCAACCTTGGCATATCAGGATAATACTCTATCCAATTGAACTACGCCACCAGGGAAACACACTAAACTTTTTAGAAACTCTTTTCCCTTCCAATTGAAAAAGTAATATGTGCATGTTCAACATGTGTTACAAATTAGCTTAGAGGAAAAAAATATGTCCTCTAATCTCACCACTGAATATTAACCACTAATGTTAATGTTTGTCTTTTTAGTCTTTTGTCTAAACACGTTTATTTACATAAAATGCAAATAATTCCACTATTTTGTAATATTTTTAAATTAACTAAAACATTATGAACTTTGTTCCTAGTCAATTAATATTCTTTTAAAACTTTTTTAGAGATTTGATTTATTTATTTTTAGAGAGGGGAAGGGAGGAAGAAAGAGGAAACATCGCTGTGTGGTTGCCTGTCCCGCGCCCCCTACTGGCGACCTGTTTCACAACCCCGGCAAGTGCCAGGAAGGAACCGAACCACGACCTTTCTGTTTGTGGAGGATACCAAGCCTACCAAGCCACACCAGCCAGGGTCTGATTGGATTCTTCAAAAAAAATCCAGCTGAGCTATTAGTGTGTGTCTGTCAAGGCTGTGACACGTTAATCCCAATAAGCAACTAGTAGTACTTCAATGATTCAAAGATTTTGGTTTAGAGGATATCAGTACCCTAAAACAATTATAAACACTATGGCAAATTAAAATATTAAAATAAATAAGAGATCTATTCCTTGTAAAATCTGCCACCAACTTTGAACTCCCTTTTGTATCTTCTTTCCACCATAATTCACAAATGGAAACCAAGCCTGCAGATGGATGTTTTCATTCATTTTAATCTTTAGCATCTATTAACTCACCTAAATGTTTATAGTGGTGATTGTGAGCTTGTAATAAAACCTTCACTCGATCCAAAGGAGCAACTGTTGTTTTAGCACAGCATCCCGCAATACCTAAAAAATTTTAAGAGGTCAGGGAGATGTTGTATACCATTTCTTTCAAGATGGAAACCATTATTTGTTCAGCCAACACATACCCTCTGATCTTTAATTTGGTCTCCATGGGTATAACTACCCAGCAGAAGTGATGTGCAGATCATTGGCCCTCATTCTCTGTAACTTACTAATTGGCATGTCATACCTAAAAATAAGTTTGAAGAGTGTAAATCTGAACCTTAGTACCTGATCAATACTGGGAATCTTGCTAAAAGTAGTTATTGAGACACTTGGAAAGGTATTTACTCAACTGTAAGGCACTGTTTGAAGAAACCTCCGCCTCTTCTGTATAACTTTTGCATTGAAATAACCAACCTTTACCCATAAAATTCAATCATTCTTTCATACATTCAGCAATCATGTACTTGTTCCCTACCACATGCGACCCTGCAGGCATGTAGATGACAGCAAAGTGCAAAAGTGCACACATACATGCCAGGCCTACTAGCTTGGAGTGCTTCTAAGGTGATAGTATATAGATTCCTTTGCTATGTTGTTTGTGCCCCACTCCTCCAAAATTTCATGTTGAAAACTAATTCCCAATTTGATAGCATTTAGAGGTAGGGCTTTTAGGGGGTGATTATGTCTGGAGGGCTCTGCATCTTTATATATATAAAATGCAATATGAGTCAACTATTCAACTAACTGTGGGATTAGTGCCCTTATAAACAAGGCCCCAGACACCCCTGACCTGTGAAAACACAGTAAGAATTTGCTGTCTATAAGGAAGAAGGTCCTCAATGGACACTGAATCTAATGGCACCATGATCTTGGATTTTTCAGCTTCTAGAACTATGAAAAATAAATGCTTGTTTTTTATAAGCCATCATATTATGACATTTTTGTTATAGTAGCCCACACAAACTAAGACACTTTTCTAAAATACCTTATATGTATGAATGCTCCTTGACTTATGATGGCATTACATACTGATAAACCCATTGTAAACTGAAAATATCCTAAGTAGAAAATGCATTTAAATTAAGGGTGAATTTTACTGTATATAAATTATACCTTAATAAACCTGACTTTAAAAGAAAGAAAACTACATAAAAACAAAACAAAAACTATGCAAGTTCTAAAAACTACAGAGCTTAATTAAGATTCCTTTGCAGAGTTTCTCATACTTGCTATCTGCAATTCTTTTCCTCTTTTTAATAGATTTTAAGTAGTAACTAACTGTTAGATACATAGAAAAAAGTGCACAAATTGTATGTCACTTAATGAATGGTGAATACAATCACATAAGGACCACCCAAATCAAGAAACAAAACTACCAGCCTCCCAGAAGTCTTTTCTGTACTCCCATAATCACTATTTGCCCCTCCTTCTCAAAGATAACCAATCGGCCTCTGACTTCTAACAAATTGGACTTTGTTTTGATTGTTTTTGAACCTTATATAAATAAAATCACACAGCATGGCTTGTTTTGTGCCTGGTTTCTTCTGTTTAATATTAAGCTTGTGAGATTCATCAACACTGTTGAATGTGGCAGAAATTTATTCATTTTCAATGCTGCACAGTATTTCATTGTATGATTACACCATATTTTGGTAATATGTTATAACACTAATGGGCATTTGGATTACTTCTGATTTGGGACTACCATGAATATTATAGACATGAACGGAAATGTATTATGTTGAGATAAACCTAAGAGTGGAACTGCTGGATCACATGACATACAAATGTTCAGCTTCACAGATAACTTCCCAACTAGTTCTGCAAAGCGGCTGGCTGTACCAATCTACATTACTACCAGTAGCACATAAAGAGACCGGGTTGCTATCCCCACCAACATGTACCATGATTCTAGTTTAATGTCTAATCAACATCACAAAATGCTTCGTGTCCAAAACTGACCTGCTCATCTCCCCTCCACCTGCAACCATCATGAAAACTGCTCCAATCACAGCCTTCCCATTTAGCCAGTAGGTGAGTGCTTCAACCTTTCATCTGCTCAGACCATGAGTCAGTCATTCTTGACTCATTCGTACCCCATCTCTAACCTGTAAGAAAGTCCTATTCATTCTATCTGTATCCAGATTATCACAATTTTTCACCATTTCTCCTGTTACTCACCTGATCCGAGCCACTATTTATCATGTGAATTACTGCAATAACCTCCAAACTAGTCTCCTTGCTTCCATATTTACTTTCCTAGTTACTCTCAACAGGAAGCCAAAGTGATCCTTTTGAAATATGTCACATCATGTCACGTCTCTGCTCAAGACCTGCAATGATTCCCAACTTTCCAAGTAAAAGTCTGAATCTTTACAATGGTATGCAAGGCCCTTCAATTGCACCCTGTACGTCTCTAACCTCCCTCTCCCATCAACGCCACTTGGCTGCAGCCACTGCTGTTCTTTGAACAGAGGAGGCCCACTCCCACTTTGAAGCCTTTGCTTTAGCTTTTCTCTCTTTCTGAAATGCTCCTTCCCAGCCATCAACTTGCTAAACTCCCTCACTTCTTCAAGTCTGTTCAAGTGTTGTCCTTTTAATGAGAGTTATCACAACTATCTTATTTAATATGCACCCACTTAGCCTCTCCATTTCCTTGCCCCATTCTTTTTTTTACTTCTTCCCATTGGATTCATCACTTTGTAACAAACCATATAGCTTAGTTTTTCATTGTGTTTATTGTCTTTCTCCACAACTAACGCAAACCCCAGGATATTGTTTTGTTCCCTGATGTACACTGAACGTGTAAGAGGTACAGAGCAGGCACTCAAATGTTCCTGTATAAATAAATGAATGTCTTTTCTATCAGCAGAATAAACTTTTAATACTACTGCAGCATAGAGACATTATCTTTCTATAGAAATTATTTTAATTCCTAGTCTTAAATAAGTGATGACAACCCACACAACCAATTAAGAACGGGTAGAGACCGAAACACCTCTTTATGGAAAGGCAGAGGAAATTTCTGATAGACAATGTGAACCTTCTGGTCCTACAGTCACACCAACAAAGGGCTGCACCATCTACCTGTGACAGAGTTTGCTGGAATCACCGGAATCAGTTTTGGTTGTAGAGAGTTTTGCACAATTTTCCAATCATGTTTTAAAAGCTATTTGTTTTCTCTTAAGTAAACAAGATCCAATTCTACATTCAGCCACCTATGGTCTTTATAAAAGAAAGGAAAGCCCAGCATGTTTTACTGAACCACCTCGGAACTTTGTAAAAGACTCCCCTATTTTCCCATCCAACCCTTAAGAATGGGTGCCTGGTTCAGCCCTTCCACCTCCCCAGGCGCTCCGCGGAAGCTCCAGGGCCCTCCTCCCCAGGATCCTACTGTCACTAGTTAAGTGATTATCAAGAAAAGGTTACAACAGGTCGGGACAAACATATGGCAGGGCACTGAAGTAGCCACTGTCCAAGAATGTCCTCGCGGCCTCATGCACCCGACCTGCCCCTGCAATCTCGGGCGTGGCCTGGTCCCTCGGGCGGACACCCACCTCCGGCCAGGAAGGAGCGAAGCCAGTAGAAGTCTCGGCGGGCGGTTGGCCCTCCGGCTCCTGCCGCCTGCGGAATCGCAGGAGGGGCGCCGGCCGCTGCTAGGGCCGCCGCCGCCGCCGCCGCCATCAGAACCAGGGCCGCGTGGGGAGCTTAGTCTTCAATTAGTTAAAGGACTGAGGAAATAGCCATCGCAGGTGCTTACAGGGCACCGACAGCCGCGCGGACGGGGCGGAGCTACAGCCAGCAGTGCGACGCGAGCGGATGGCGTAAGCGAGGGGCGGGGCCTAGGGCTGGACACCTCGCTGACGTAATTGTCTCACGTCACTGCTGTGGACTTTGCTTTCCAAGCCTTTTCGTTCAGACCCAAGAGGTAAAGTGCATCCAGCGGGAAAGTCCCTGCATAACCCACCGACTCAGAAAGCTGTTCCTCGCCCATTGACCTGTATTGACCATTGATCTGTAACCGCCCAACGGACTGTCTTCTGACTTTCCTAAGACGAACCCTTTCCAGAACCAACCTTTGGTTCTCGACTCTTTCCATGAATCTCTGAAATTGCACTATTCCCACCAAATCATCTCTGCCTTCTCAGAGCTTCTCACTACACCTCAATTTCTGCCCTAACCCCCTACCAAGCTTTCACTCCACCCCTACCACCTCTTCCAAAGAAATATTACTAGAGCAGATTATTCTTTCTTTGGAGCCCTACAAATTACGTCAATATTTTCTGCCTTGTCTGGCTTTTTTGAATCTGTGCCTACTACTTAACTCTCAAATTCCACCGAGCTCCACTCCTCACCAATCTCAAGCCTCTGCCCTAAACTCTTAGGACCTGGAGTCTATCACCGGCGCACTGTATTCCAAGACGCGATTTCTTAACCACCCCCTTTGGGCACTATTACCATGAGCTCCTCATCAGTTCCAGCATGATCAAAATTTACTCCTAGTCTTTGTGACCAAAGTTGTTCTGAACTTTTATAGTACCAGAAATTATCTATTATTTTTCACAATACTTACTCCAACCTTCCTAATTACTGGACATTGGTCTCCTCTTTCTATGTGTAGTCCTCTGCAAGTTGTTTCTAGCCACATTTCCTCACTAGTACTGCGTCCAGACTTTGCGTTTATTTCCCCTCATGTTCCAAGTATTCAATTTCTACCAGAAAGTACAGACCCATATAATAATATCATTATATTTTGCACATCTAATATTTGGGGAGATGCAGGGATGGAGCAAAAAAGAAAAAACTCACAGACATGGACAACAATGTGGTGATTGTCGGGGGTGAAGCTTGTTGGAGTTTGAGAGCTAAGTAGAAGGCACAGATTCAAAAAAGCCTGACAGGGGGGAGCACTGGCGGATGGTATGGGATGGGAGTAAAAGACAGAAAACTGTACTGAAAAACAATTAAAAAATAAAAAAAGCCTGACAAGGCAGAAAGCATTGATGTAATTTGTACGGCTCGAAAGAAAGAATAGGAGGGGGATAAAGGGTGATGGGGAAAAATACAATAAAAAATGAACTATTAAAAAATAAAATGTGAACTTCCCGCCAAGCCAGAGGCATAGATAGACACACTACCTCCTCACACAGCCAAAGAAGGGACAACAATTAAAAAAAAAAAAACAGAACTGACAGAAAATCGAACTGTATAGAAATCCAACAATCAACCAGTTAAAGAAGAAACATTCATCCAGACTGAGGAGGGGTGGAGACCCGCAGTGGGGCAGAGAGGATTTGTGGCAGGGCAGTGGCTGGTGGACAGAGAGGTGGCAGATTGCAGATTGGGTGCTCCCACATTCACACCCAGATAAACAAGGAGAAACAACTAGGGAGCAGGACAGACTGTGCAAACCAGGGCCCCAGTGCAGGGAAATAAAGCCTCAAACCACTGATTGAAAACACCGGTGGGAGTTGATGCAGCAGCGGGAGAAATTCCCAGCCTCACAGGAGAATTCATTGCAGAGACCCACAGCGTCCTAGAATGTACATAAACCCACCCATACAAGAATCAGCACCAGAAGGGCCCACTTTGCTTGAGGGTAGTGGGAAAAGTGACTGAAATCTGGCAGAGACCTGAGCAAGCATCATTGTTCCCTCTCGGACCCCTGCCCCACAAACAGCGTCACAACACAGCAATGTGGGTTGCCCCGCCCAGGTGCATACCTAAGGCTCCACCCCTCACTACATAACAGGTGCATCAAGACAAAAAAAAAAAAAAAAGGCCCAAATGAAAGAACAGATCAAAGCTCCAGAAAAAATACAACTAAGTGATGAAGAGATAGCCTACTTATCAGATGCACAGTTCAAAGCACTGGTAATCACAATGCTCACAGAATTGGTTGAATTTGGTCACAAATTAGATGAAAAAATGAAGGCTATGCTAAGTGAAATAAAGGAAAATGTACAGGGAACCAATAGTGTTGGGAAGGCAACTGGGACTCAGATCAATGGTGTGGACCAGAAGGAAGAAACATCCAACCAGAAAAAAATGAAGAAACAAGAATTCAAAAAATGAGGAGAGGCCTAGGAACCTCCAGGGCATCTTTAAACATTCCAGCATCTGAATCATAGGGGTACCAGAGGCGAATAGGAAGAGCAAGAAACTGAAACTTATTTGAACAAACAATGAAGGAGGACTTCCCCAATCTGGCAAAGGAAATAGACTTTCAGGAAGTCCAAGAAGCTCAGAGAGTCCCAAAGAAGGTGGACCCAAGGAGGAACACACCAAGGCACATTATAATAACAGTAGCCAAGATTAAAGATAAGGAGAGAATCTTAAAGGCAGCAAGAGAAAAGGAGAGAGTTACCTACAAAGGAGTTCTCATCAAACTGTCAGCTGGTTTCTCAAAAGAGACCTTACAGGGAAGAAGGGGCTGGAAAGAAGTATTCCAAGTCATGAAAGGCAAGGACCTACATCCAAGATTGCTCTATCCAGCAAAGCTTTCATTTAGAATGGAAGGGAAGATAAAGTGCTTCTCAGATAAGGTCCAGTTCAAGGAGTTCATCACCACCAAGCCCTTACTATATGAAATGTTAAAGGGACTTATCTAAGAAGAAGAAGATAAAAAATATGAACAGTAAAATGACAGCAAATTCACAACCATTAACAACCACATCTAAAACAAAAACAAAAGCACACTGAGCAAACAACTAGAACAGGAACAGAAACCCAGAAATGGAGATCACATGGAAGGTTATCAACAGGAGAGTGGGAGCGGGAGAGAGGGGGAAAAGGTACAGAGAATAAGTAGCATAGATAGTAGGTAGAAAATAGACAGGGGGAGGTTAAGAATAGTATAGGAAATGTAGAAGCCAAAGAAGTTATATGTATGACCCATGGACATGAACTAAAGGGGGGAAATGTGGAAGGGAGGGGGTGTGCAGGGTGGAGGGGAGTGAAGGAGGGAAAATGGGACAACTCTAATAGCATAATCAATAAAATATATTTTAAAAGAAAACAAAAAATAAAATGTATGACAAACCTTTTTTTTAAAGCTCCTAGAGTGGCCCTGGCCGGTGTAGCTCAGTGGATTGAGTATGGGCCTGCAAACCAAAGGATTGGGGTTCGATTCCCAGTCAGGGCATGTACCAGGGTTGCAGCCCAGTTCTCAGTGGAGGATGCATGAGAGGCAACCATACATTGATATTTCTCTCCTTCTCTCCTTCCCTTCCCCTCTAAAGATAAATAAAATCTTAAAAAAAAAAGCCTCCCCAAAGTGGAGATGGTTGTACAATATTTTTAATGTAATTAATGCTACTGAACTACTGTACACTTAAAAAATGGTTAAAATAGTAAATTAAAAAAATTTTTTTAAATTTATTTATTTTTGGAGGGGAAGGGAAGGAGAGAGGGAGAGAAATATCAATGCATGGTTGCCTCTTGTGTGTCCCCTGCTGGGAACTGGCCTGCAACCCAGGCATGTGCCCTGACTGGGAATCGAACCATGATCCTTTGGTTCGCAGGCCTGCACTCAATCCACTGAGCCACACCAGCCTGGACTAAAATGGTAAATTTTATATGAAGAGTATTTTATCACAATTAAAAGTACAAAAAAAAAAAGGCCCTTGCTGGTGTGGCTCAGTGTATTGAGCACCAGCCTATGAACCAAAGGGTCATCAGTTTGATTCCCTTTCAGGGCAACTGCCTAGGTTGCCAGCCAGTTCCCCAGTTGGGGGTGGGTGAGAGGCAACCACACATTAATGTTTCTCTCCCTCCCTTCCCCTCTCTCTAAAAATAAATAAATAAGATATTTTTAAAAATACAAAGAAAAGGCTCCCTAAAGTTTTTATGTTACAACAAAAGCGAAGTGTCTGTACTTTCATATTACAAAACTAACCAAACAGCCTCAGTTCCTAGTGCTAATGTGTACTTTCCCCCCGTCCTGTAGGCTGAACTGGTACATCTCCCCTCATCCATTTCCATCCCAATGAGATGCACCTTACAGGCTTAATTTATCACTTAGTGGCCCAAACTTCAAAACCCAACCCAGATCAAGAATGAAAAGTTGATACATAGATAATAACTGACAAGTCTAGTGATTTAAACATCCAAGTATTTCTTCTCCATCTACTCATCTGGTTACTACTAAACGACCCAACCTACAGATGTTATAGTATCCCAGGGCTCAGTCCATGGGTCTCTTCTATAGTAAAATTCTGAGATCTTAGCCAACCTCATAGTTTTGAATACTGTCCAAATGTCCATGACTCCCAGTCTCTAGCCTTCCCTACCTACTGCCCAACTCTATTGATTCATATTTTCAATATTTGTATATCTAATTGGCATCTATTTGTCATATCCAAAACTAAATTCCTCCTCTTCCTCTGCAAACATGCTAGTCCTGAAGCCTTCTTTCATTTCATGAAATATCAACTCCATCCTCAGTCCATAAACCTTAATTAATTTCCTAAATAGTCTCCCTGCTCTCTCTTGCCCCCTTCTGTCTATTCTCAATATGGCAGACAAAGCAATTCTTTAAAACCTAAAACAAATCTTGTCACTTCTTATCCCCAAACCTTTGCATGGCCGTGCATATTACTTACAGAAATTCTTATAATGGTCTACTGGTTTCCTGTTATATATCTGACCTCAACTCCTAGGACTCCCTTTAGTCACACTGGCTGCTTTGTCCCTCACAAATACCAGGCATGCTCCCTGAGGGCCTTTGCATATGCTGTTCTTTCTGCCTGGACGACTTCCCCCTTACATATTTCATGCAACTTCCTCCTTCTCTCCCCATCTTCAAATATTTACACAAACATCGCCTTTTCAGGGTGACCTTTCCTGGCTCTGATATTTAGAAATACCACCCACTCTAACCTCATCCCTACCAAAACTCAGAATCTTTTTTCTCTGCTTTACTTTTATTTTTTCCACAGTGCCCATCAGCATTATATATAACTTATGTGTATTACATATGTAAAACATATATATATAATTCAAATTACATATCATTTATATTATATATCAAATGTTTGTATTATGGTTCCCTCACTAGAATGTGCATTCTGTATAGGTAAGGACTGTCTGCTTTGCTCATTAGATAAGTCATTTGACACCAGATAATAAGTGGTGATAGGTCTACTTAAGACAATCCTTTCTATCTCTATCTTTATTTTTAGGATATCTATATTTAGGATAACTACTAGACAGTGACTTAAAAAGTGGAGAAAAACCAACCCATTCTCTCAAAGAATGCACTATTTCATGGGATAAATATGTCTCTAATAATAAAATAAATATATTACACAAATAAAAAGTGGAGATAACACAAGGCAGACTGTATTTTTCAGTGGTCATCAGGGAAAGAGGTAACTGAACTGTCGTCTGACATGGCCAAGCATGGGCCAAGGCAACCACACACACACACACACAAGGAAATTCAACATATTCGAAAAACAGCACGCACTTCAGCAGCACGTTTCCTAAAACTGGAACGATACAGAGAAGATTAGCATGTCCCCTGCTCAAGGATGACATGCATAGAACAAAGTATAGTCAAGTTTGCCTATCTCAAGATGCTTGAGCACCTCCTTCTGACTCTCCAACACTTGTATGGCAGACCACGGCCAGTAACATTAGAGAAGGAAGGCAAGGTCACATCATGAATAGTTTTAAACTTGGGCTAAAGAGTTTAGACTTAATAAGTAGCTGGTGACAGCTATATTTCAGAAAAATTAATCTGGGAGAGATGAATAGGACAATTGAGAAGGCAGACACTGACAGATCTGACAGCGAGGAAGCCAGTTATGAAGCTTTAGCAACAATCCAGGCAAGAGGGCTGGTGAGAACGTGAAAACACAGTGATCAGAAAGGAAGTGGGTGGAGGAGATAGCACCTGGTGGGCCTGCTGAGGAATTAGATGTGGAGAAGGCACAGGAAAAGTCAAAGTTGCCGTCAAGTTTTTGACAGGGTGGTTAAGAGACTTGATTATAGTGTTAACAGAGTAATAGAAAAGAGAACTGGTTTAAGGTATAGGAAGGGGTTAGGGATGTTGGCACCAACTGTAAAGGTGATGAAAACGTACAAAAGCACAAAGAAAAAAGTTTTGGCAAAGGTTTTTTCTTTAATATATAGATCATATGTGAATACCATATAGACCATATTTAAGAACATCTACCTTAAAGTCTTCTTTGAAAGCTTCCCCCAACCCCACACACACCCTGACATTTCCCGAGACAGAGAGGAGCCAGTGTGCTACTTCAATGTGCATGTCATGGACTTTCGATATCTTGAAGTCTTCTATTATTAGTTAATCTCTTTTAGACCACAGATTATTAACTTTCATTTACTTACATCTATAAGGAATAAGCATCATATATCACAAATGCCCTATTATTAAAACAATTTTTTGCAATTTACTTAATTTACTTTTCCAATTCATAATTCCAAAGGCTTAACCTCTTTGTTGGTAGGACAGCTTTATTAGTTCAAATCAAGACATTACATGTTATAGCCCGCTGTGATGATGCAACATTTAGTTGTCCTTTGTAGCTGGAGCTCAGTAATCTGTTTCGTTCAACATCTCCTGTGACGCTCTTTGGACTCCTGTTCCTCCTGCTAGGCCATGATATGTTCTGTTTGAAGCTTGCTATAAAATGACTTCACAGTCCTCCCATCTCTTCAACATGCTGATCAAAGTGATGTTCTCATATTCGGCATCCTTCTTGTTGTTGTTTTTATTGCTGCTGGGCCAGACAAGCTGGGGATAGAGAGAGCTCTCTGACAACCTAGTTGCCCTACATGCCTCATGAAACAAACCTTTCTTTAGAACTCAGACTACTAAGTTCTTCACAGAACGATTCTACCTTACACACTTGTCTTTCAACTCACAATTCTCTGAATCATCAGGAAGCACAATGGTCAATGTAGCATTTTGGTAGCAGTGTATCAAATACGCTGTCTTGTGATATAAGAATACACTCTGGGCCTGGTTTCATTTCCTATTCCTGAGCTTTTTTCTTGATTCCTTTGTTGCACAGGGTGGTGATGACTCTTTGTTTACCAAGGGCACTTGCTCAGGGGACATGTCCAACTCTGCATCCTGCCACCAGCTTGTATCACACTGGATGGTTGCATTAACTTTGTTAAACTGGATCCACCAGGCATCAGAGAGAATGGCCCCCTTGGGGTAGCTATCCTCTCTCTGACTTCTTTTTCTTATACTTCCATGAAGCAGTCTTCTGAGGGTTGTCAGCCTCCTGAGGGATGTCAAGTACACCCCTACTTTCATAGGAACTTTGTAAACTCCCATTGTGCTGCACCTGCTGAAATTCAGTGTGAGTCCATTTTGTTCTGATGTTTCCCCCATAGCCACTATAGTGCCAGAATTGTGCTGGAGTACAACACACAGGGAATATAAATCTTTGGTTAGGCGTAGTGGGCAAAGAGGACCGAGATACAAGGGAGTCTGGATACTCATTGGGCACCACTGAGTACAGACAATAAAGATATCAATTTCTGAATCCTGCCCCAGGAACAGAGGATGGATTACAGTAAGGATTCTGGTATCAGAGATTTGGGCAAGGCTGCTGGGCCATAGCTTCCACATAATATAAGGGTCATTTGTCCCTGGCTGGTGTGGTTCAGTGGATTGAGCATGGGCCTGTGAACCAAAGGGTCACCAGTTTGATTCCCAGTCAGGGCACACACCTGGGTTGCAGGCCAGGTTCCCAGTGGGGGGCCCTCAAGAGACAACCACACATCGATGATTCTCTCCCTCTCGTTCTCCTTCCCTTCCCCTCTCTCTAAAAATAAGTAAGTAAAATCTTTTTAAAAAATAAATAAAATTTGTCAAAAAAAAGTCATTTTCTAGGCTGCTCTAGCTTGAAGTCTACGACTAGGAGAGTCTACGATGGCATGCTGATTGCTTCTGCTCTGAACTCTGCAACCTGGAGTGTCTATGGTACCATCTTATTAATTTCAATAATTTTGTAAGCATATAATTTAACCCATAGCCCTGAACTGTGTGGCTCAGTTGGTTGGGCATCATCCCACAAAGAGAAAGGTCACTGGTTCAATTCCTGGTCAGGGCACATGCCCAGGATGTGGCTTCAGTTCCCAGTCAGTTAAAAATAAACAAATAAAACTGAGCCACTCAGCCAGTACTTGCTATATTAACTTCTGCTAGTCCACAGACATATATCTGAAATTCATAATTGCATACATATATTTTTCATCTTCTTAAAAAAGATTTGATTAATTTATAGAGAGAGGAAAAGGAAGGGAGGAGAGGGAGAGAAACATTGATCCACTGCCTCCCGCATGCCCCCAACCAGGGGCCTGGCCTGCAACCCAGGCATGTGCCCTGACTGGGAATCAAACCAATGACCTCTCGGTTTGCAGGACAATACTCAACCTACTGAGTCACATCAGCCAGAACAAGCCTTTATTTTTAAGATAATTAATGTGAAATTTTCCTTCTATGTGGTAAGAATGGTTACATTAAAATATAAGAACAAGAAAAAAAAATAAATTGTAACACAAGCTGTTTTCTTGGAAACAGTTTTTACAAGTTTGTTCCCAGGATGACTTTGTTACTTTATAACACAGCTTCCCATAAAAAAACTAATCAGCCCAAACAAAAAAATTTTTTTCTACTGTTACAACCATTACAATTAAAAATTAATATCCAACAGAAACCATAAATCCTGATATTCTCAAGCTCTGCAACTGAAGTCGAAGGCAGTAATCTCCCATAATAATGACAAGAAAAATCAAGATGATCTTGGGCAGTGGAGAAAAGCAGAACTGAGAACAGAAAAGGTGATGTATCACAAGGTGAGGCCATCAGACACTAACTGCACAAAAATCTCTGAGGTAGCTAGCCCTGGCTAGTGTGGCTCAATGGACTGAGTGCTGGCCTGTGAACCAAAGGCCTGTCAGTCCAATACCCAGTCAGGGCACGTGCCTGGGGTGCAGGCCAGGTTCCCAGGTGGGGACGTGTCAGAGGCAACTGATTGATGTATCTCTCATATACTGATGTTTCTCTCCTTCTCTTTTTCCCTCCCTTTCCCTCTCTCTATAAATAAATAAATAAACAAACAAACAAACAAACAAACAAATAAATAAAATTTTTTTAAATCTCTGAGGCAGCAGAGATCTGTGGTGCATGCTAACTTGGTTCTCTCTTCTTGTCTCCTCACTCCAACGTGTAAAGACACCATCTACCTCCTCCAGAACTAACTGGGACTTCGGGAGATGAGGGGTGTAAGTTCAGAGATTCTGGCTTTAAGCAAATATCCCCGAATGACACAACTTCTAAGTGGCAGAGCTGGGATTTGAATCTAGGCAGCATGGCTCTTAACCCTGCTTTGCAGCCTGAATTTGAGGGACTCTTAAAATCTTGCTTGTGGTCTCTGCAGTGAGCATCACAAAGTTCTGCTCATAGCCTTCAAAATCGGAAGACACGGTAGCTCCTGGAGTGACAAGCCCAGGCTGAAGCCTAGGTTGGGTCAGGGGTCAGGCAGAGTAGGGAAACACAGGAACCCTGGGAGCCGCCCCCACGTAGTTCTATTTTTAATTTTTGGTCTTCAGTTTCTAATCTGTAAAATACCCCAATAGGATGCGAACATCAAATAAGATCATTTGGGCATAGTACCTACCAATATGCTCAGTACATAGTAGGTGCTATATTTCTCTTACTTCCTTAGTATGTGCACCCCTAGACCTGCAGAACAGGCCATTATTTTTTAAAATATTTTTAAATTTATTTTTAGAGAGAGGGGAAGACAGAGAGAAAAACATCCATGTTAGAGAAACATCAATCAGTTGCCTCTTGCACACACCGCAACCAGGGACCTGGCCCACAACCCAGGCATGTGCCCTGATCAGGAATCCAACCAGTGAACCCTTTGACTTTGCGGGACTATGACCAACCAACTAAGCCACTCTAGCCAAGGCCAGAACATATCATTATTCATTCAGCTAATAAACATTTACTGTCTACCTACTGTGTGTCCTGCATTATGTTAGATAGTCAAGATATAAAAACAAAAATGAATATGGTGCTCCTGGTCAAGTAGTTCAGTCGGTTAAAGCATCATCCCCATGCACCAAGGTGGTGGGTTTGAGCCCAGTCGGGGCATATACAAGAATCAACCAATGAATGCATAAATAAGTGGGACAACAAATCTCTCCCTCTCTCTCCCCCTTCTCTAAAAACCAATAAATTAAAAAACAATGAACATGACAAAAGTCCTGTAAAAAGTTTTGTAAAAGAGCAAGCAGCTACTAAAAAGTAAGTACAATGCATCGATTATCCACTCTATGTTTGGTTTGTGCAGGAGGGTAAAGTACAGAGGGGACAGATCGGTTCCTTGGGAGGGCTTGGGAGTTTAGAAAACGTTCAAGATTTGAGCTGAATCTTAAAAAATGAGTAAGAATTTTCCAGGCAGTTGTAGGAGAAAGAATATTTCAGAAGAGGAATTGCATTATCTCAATGTAGTTACAATTAGATACAGCAACGAACTAAAAATTATTACAGAACTGACCTCATTTGTTCTTTCGTTTGTCCAATAGGTATTTCTTTCTCAGAGACATAACAGTAAACAAAAACTTGGTCCCAGCCTTTTAGGGAACTTACATTCTAGTGGGAGAGACAGATCTTAGTTGTGTACAGTTGAAACTAGGTAAGCACTTCTGAGAGGAGGCTTAGTTCAAAATGATGTAAAACCATAAACAGGCCTCTGACCTAAACGAGAGGGTAGAGAAGGCATCCTTAAGGCAGTGATGATTGAACACAGGGGCGAAGCCTTAACTGAGGAAAGAAGGAAGAAAGAGCACTTGAGGAAAAGGAAACAGTAGCTATGGTGAGAGAGTCCAGTGTCTTCAAGGGTTTGACCAGAACCGAGGAGGCCTTACCGTACTCAGCCAGTCAAGGTTCAAGAATTCAGGGGCCTTCCAGGGATCAGGCAGGTCACTTACATTGACAAAGGTGCAGGCCAACAGAGGGCGCTACTAGACTGAAGAACTCTAGAAGTTCTTGCCTGCCTAACATGAAACTTATCTGCAAATAAAATCCACTGGTTTACAAGAGCAGAATTATTGGTTTACAAGTACAGAAAAAAACCCACTGTGGCTAGAGTGGGAAGACCTATGTTTGTGAGTTGAGATAGAGAAATTGGTCAAAACTTATAGCCAATGGTAGCCAGTGTAAGAGTCTTGTCATTTTCCTGAAAGTAACGTGAAACCAAAGTGTTAAGGTGGGGCCGTCATGATCAGGTGTATGTTTCAAAAAGATCATTCTACTTACAGCTTGGTTAATGAAATAGGGACGGAAGTGAATGTGAGTAGACTGTGGTAAGATGGGCACTTGGTTTACAG
>PVKM010023782.1:0-20939 GCA_004027735.1 Carollia perspicillata | reverse complement strand
AAATAATTTGAACATCTCCTCAAATTGCATCCCTCAGAGCTCTGTGACTACAGCAGAACCTAACTCTTAACGGTTCAAAAAAAACCAAACGGAACAAAAACAGAACAAAATAACGGAACAAAAAAAAAAGAAATTTAAAATGCCAAGAAACTAATTCTGTATGATTTAGAAATGAATAGAATATTAAAGATTCTCTTGTCAGGGCCTTCAAATTTGACTGATTACCAGAAAAGCTCTTTAGAGTTTGAAAAATGTATATTCTTAGATACCAGCTTATATCTACTGAATAAAAATATACATGTCTGAGCATTAGAATCCACATTTACAACGCACCCGCTGTTACAGGGATAGCAAAGTTTGGGAACCGCTGCCTCAGCAAAGCTATAAATCAAGTGCTGCTGCGGTGGGGGAACTGACTGCGGAAGTTGGGGAGGTGGGCTGGACAGAGGAGGGCAAAGGGGGGAAAATGGCACAACTGTAATAGCATAACAATAAAAAATGATTTAAAAAAAAGTGCTGCTCTCCTGCATCGTTTGAGTTGATTGGCTCAGACCTAGAGGGAAAAGGTTAGGATAAGAAACAACTCTAAAAAAATGCTGTCTTTTGATGAGGCTTAAAACGTAAGTTGGATTTCAATGGCGACATATAAGTTCTGTAATGAGTGTAGGGATTGACTGAGCTTTTGCTGTGTGCCAGGCATTGTGTCAAGCAAGTGCAAATTTTAATTATTTTAAGCTTCACCAAGAAATGTTGAGACCCATACTATGTTGTCTACATTATTCTGATGCAGATGACCAGTAGCTTGATCTAGACACAGATGGGCTGGTTTGGTTAAGCTGCATACTAGTTTAGTAGTGGCAAACTCCAGACTATAGGGTCGATTTAAATTTCCCTGCACTTGTTCTGTCCCTCATTCTCCCAGGGAGCAAGGGCCAAGACAAAGAAGCCAGTCCCAGGAACTGGGGGTGGCAGGTGACAATTGTAAAGCTCTTACTCTCTGCCCTCTTGACTGGCTTTCCCCCCACTCTGTCTCCTGCGAGTTCCTTCGCGGGGCTGGTTTTGTCGCTCTCTCATTTGAATCAGCACAGAATGCCAGAGCCAAGTGTGCCCCACAGCGTGCTCCTGCAGCAACCCTTTCCCACCCCTGAGCTGTCCTCTCCCACTGTCCCACTCCTGCCCTAGAGAAGCCAGGCAAGACCATTTGCGGATTCCACACAAAAAGGCAGGTTGAAAAGCAGTCATTTATGGCTTCCACTAATAGGATGGTCTTCATGTGGGGTAAAAACACTCTTGGTGACCCATGAGAACTTTCCAGTTGGTGGCTGGGCACAGATGGGTTCAGAGATGTCAATTTGCAGCTCAGGGTCCGAGTGTCCTCTTTCCTGAAAGCCAGAGGCCTTATAGAGCACCCAGGGCAGCGGCACCATGCTGCTTCTGTTCTTCCATTTTCCCTTCCTTCCATGTTGCAAAAGAATGGTTCACCTTTCTCCCAACCTGAAATTTTCTGAATGGTAAAAAAAGAAAACGTTTAAGGGCTGGAGCCAGAGGAGACTCCTTTAATAAAAGCACCGCAAAATTGCCTTTATTCATCTCATTAAGAAAATATTCTTTGAACTATTCCCTTAATGAAATTTCTTTGAGAGAAGTAGAATATCAGTATAGTTTCTAGGAGAAAAAAGAAAGCAATGAAACATTTCTTTTAATGTTGTTCATGTATTTTTTAAAATGAATGATTATATTATCACATATTTAATTGGGTAGATGTAAAAGAGTTATATTGACAGTTTTATGTAAAATCTTTTATAAATATAAAATGTTAGCATTTAAAGTAGAATAGGGAGGACCGTTTTTAAACTTAACAAAACAAAGATTTAGATGCCCTCTTAAAAATGCGAAAAGAGAGTACACACTTTTTGAACTTCGTGACCAGGATCCTCAAGCAAGCGCATTTAGAGTCCATCATTACGGTCTGAGTAAGGGTGATTCTTCTGAATTATAGATCAAGCAACATGGAAGAAACTTGCATGAGGTTTGCTGGAAGCCCAGCTGTAACAAAACACTTGGTCTGAACATCTCCTCACATTGCATCCCTCAGAGCTCTGTGACTACAGCAGAGCCTGACTCTCAACGGGTTCAGAACAGACCCTCCCCAAGATATGCCACTTTGACGTGAAGACTATTTTGGATTAAAGGCAATTGAGACTCTTCAAGCTTAAGAAACACTTGTACCTTTTCCTTAAGGAATTTAAGTTGGGGCCTTGTCTGTAATAAGAGTTAGTACCAGAAGTAAAACTTTATGGCCTAGCTGTGTGTCAGAGCAAACGGCTAATTACTGAACGTCTGATCTTTTCATCTTTTGACTCACCCTCCTTTCTTCGGAAGCCCTAGGTCACTAACCCATTCCTTAGCTCAGGATGGTATATGTAGTTCATATTACTTTTCTCTTGACCAGCCTCCCATGTATGTATGTTCAAAATTAAATTTGTTTTTCTCCTGTCATATTGTCTCACATCAATCTGATTATTAGACCAGCTGAATCTTTGTAGAGTAGGAGAAAATTCTTCCTCCCCAACACTATTATGAGGAAAAAATGGCATAAATTTTCTATGGTCTGGAGACTTTCATGTAGTTAAAGCTAAAAATAGAATGATAAATAATAAACGAAAAGTATCAGATAATGAATTGTGAATAAATAGAAGAATAAAGCCAATCTATTTAACAACAAGAGGTCAGTCAAATATCAGCTACTTTATTGAAGGACTGAGAATATAGAGGTACTTACAAAGACAACTCTTTTTATTATTGGTTTCCTAGAGTTACATTTTCTTACTTGGAATGAGATTTTCTTTTTTCAGTAGTAAAGCTTGATTAGTGTGTTTTTGTGTTAGGAAGGTCAAGGGGATTTTTTTCTTGAGGAAAGAGCACTAATTTAATGTTGTTTTCTGCTCCCTTTGTTCATTTATTTTTGATGTTCAAAACTAATTTCTTCCTCAACAGGCAATCTTCACTTGGAAATATCCCTGTTGACTTCTGTCTTCAGTTCTGTGTTAAAATGTTTGTGTGCCATTTTTTTTAACTTCACAAGTCTAATTTTCTCCCCAGAGGGTGTTCACAATTTCTTCAAAGACTTCAGTGCTTATCTGTTGTTTGACGTTTCCTTTAACAGAGCTCACACATTTTGCCTTCAAGGTCTCCCCTGGTCATTTCAGTAAAGAAAAGGAGACCCTGAATAAGATTGCTCTGAACTGACTGCTGTTAATTGGGGAGGTTAGAACACAGTGCATTTCACTCTCTGTTGTCACTTCTAGTAGTTTGCCCAAAGTCTAAATTGCAAGCAGTAGGTGTCTGATCTGAAAATAAATATTTTTCCTCTTTTTGATTCCAACCTTTTAAATGTAGAGATTATAGCACTAAGAGCAGATTCTGGAATGTTATCGTCTGTGACAGGATTCTGCTGAATGAGATCACAGACATCAAAAACCTCATTAATAGGAGGCTTAATTTTCCAGATTTATAATGCTGGAACAATTTTGTCTTGATTCTGTATATCTCAGACCCTGGTAATATGCTTTATATTGTATAGATAATTAAAGGGTCAATTAAAAAAATAGGGAGGTCAGCACACAGGTGATGCCCACTCCCCCAGGCACGCACCCTCACAGCGCAGGCATATTCTCAGCTTCGTTATGCTCAGGACAAGCCTTACCATGGCCATTATTCTTACTGTGTTGGGGCCACTGTGTTATCTCTTGTCCAATAGATTCTAGTCCTGGCAGAGCTCTGTGCAAAGTCTTGAAACACTCACTATGCCTTTGGAAATCATGCTCTATGTCTTTCTTTTCTGTGAAATTCCCTCACCTTCTTGCTCCTGCTCCTTCTTGCTCCCGAGAAACCTCTCTCTTCTCTGAGGACACAGTTCCCTGCAACACACTTCAGTGGCGGGTGCTTTCCTCTGCCTCACGTGTGCCTCTGTGCTTTGAGGTGGGCGTGTTTTGACCTCGCTCCTCTTTGCAACCCTTCCCATATTCTCCCTCCTTTATCCTTAGTTATTTGCTAAAGCTCATGTTGTCAAACTTCATCATTATCTTGCCTTGTTACAAGTTACCTATTTACCTTCATCTCTCTCTCCTCATTTTTAGTCACTCTTTTTCATGTCTTAAAGATTTTCTGCCATGACTCGTTGTTGTTCTCATTAACACTACCTAGGCCATCACACTCGAAGATTTCAAAACCAATGCAGGTAGTCTTTCCAGCACCCTAGCCTCATGTTCTTGACCTTCCCTGCTTCTGTGATTCTGTCATTTCCCTCTTCCACAGCAACTACTTTCATGCCCTATTCTGGACATTATCATTGACAGTAACTGTACTTCTGCTGTATCCCATTGTAGGAATCTCCGCTCTCCGGGCACCCTGTTCTATCTTTCTACTTCGCTACTTCCAGTAGCCCCAAAAGTAGATCTCCTCCTTTTCTTATTTATTCAGCATAAACTCCATGACTTACAGTTATTAGGATTTCCTCATTACTTACATTCTTGATAGCCTTACTTCATGTTCTTCACTAACCAGCCTTAGTTAAAATAAATTCTCCTGCCCTATGCGTGTACCCATGTAATGAAACATGGCTGAAGAAAAATAAACAATACATAGAGCAGATACATGCTGATTGGTTTCATTTAAGATTCATGATCAGTATGAGGCCTGGCCATTAGGCTATATTTTTCTAGTTCAGTTAATCTCCTTTTCTTAAATAAGATGACTTCTAACTATATTCTCTTGCACAGACCTCTAAACTCATGCCACCATCCCCACTTTTAGCTGATGAGCTTCATCTCTATGTTCTGGAAAAAATTAGAGACAGTTAGAAGGTAACTGTCACCTACCCTCACCACATTTGCCCACCGAGGTCCAGCTCTGCTGTCACTGTGGATGAATGCTCCATGTTCCTCCCTATGTTAGCTCTCCATTTGTGCACGCTGTCCTGTCCCCTCATATCTCCACAAGGATTTTGCTTTAGCACTTTTTCTTTTCTGTCTTACAATTTCATTTTTTCCTCTGTATTAAATGTCTCCTATCACTACGCAAGTGCTGTTTTGTTCTGTTGTCTGCGGCACCAGCATCAAAAATACAAAACACCATTTTTTTTCTTTTCCCTATTTACCATTTTCCTTTAAGATACTGATATCTGTAAAGGGTCTGCTAGTAATCTTCTCTAATTCTTCTTGAATGATTTGTTAGATCACTAAAACCGGAATTTTTCTGTTATGTTCACTGAAACTGTTCTAATCAAGTTCACCAGTATCCTCTAGCAATGACCCTATACCTAATTATGCAGTATCAGATATCCTCTTACTTGAAATTTCTGTGTCATTTAACATGGTTGATCATTTTATTGACACCTGATTTCTAGAACACTTCATTAGGTGCATTTTCCCATTTTCTTTTGCTAGTTCTACTTCCTCCTCCTGACCTTTTAACATGTCCAAGGTCCCAGTCAGGGGACCCTTTCTCTTTTTTTATTCCCATTTACTCCCAAATGAGTTCATCCACTGTCAAGATTTAAATCCTGTGCATCTACACTGATCACTTCCATGTGTATATCTCCAGTTCAGGCCAAACCCTAAGTTTAAGAATCAGATATTCCACTGCTGTCTTAACATCTCAGTTTAGATTCTTAATACCCTTATTTATAATCTGCAAAACCAAACTTTTGACACCACCAATTCTATCCCCACTGTTTAATTTTAGAATATTTTATCACCCCCAAAGTAACCCTCCTTTGACTCTGCAAACTGCTAGTCCACTTGTCTCTATGGATCTGCCTATTGTACACATTTCATATAAATGTGATTACACAGTATGTGACTTTTTGTCTATGCTTCTTTCACTAAGCATGATGTTTTCAAGGTTTCCATGTTGGATCATTACTTTTGCGACTGAACTATATACCATTGTATAAACTCACAGTGAGCTCCAGTTTAGTTATTGGTAATGTAACTTTTCTAATTGCTAATCCTACTGGCTTTGTCTTAAAAACATACCCCATGTCTGACCATCTTTATCTACTGTTAGTGGTCAAGTCACTAAAATTTATTTTTATAAATGGTATTTTTGTATCTGTCCTTGGACCTTTCATGTGTTCTTTTTTTCTTTACATTTTATTTATTTATTTTTAGACAGAGGGGAAAGGTGGGAGAAAGAGAGGGAGAGAAACATCAGTGTGTGGTTGCCTCTCGCACGCCCCACATCTGGAAACCTGGCCCACAACCCAGGCATGTGCCCTCAGTGGCAATCGAATCAACAGCCCTTTGGTTTGCAGGCTGGTACTCTATCCACTGAACCACACCAGCCAGGGCTCATGTATTCTTAGCACAAAATCTGGAATAATTGCTTTTTTTAATTTAAAGTCAACTGAGAGTGCCTTAGTCATTCCTCTTCTAATGGCTTTATATTTCATAATTAATATATTTTAATAATATATCAAAAGTAAATAATGTAGTTCCATATGGCACTATACCATCTTGCCCTGAGTACTTTTTCTCCCGTCATCCTCTACTCCTACTTTTCTCTGCTTTGTTCACTCTATTCTAGGCACATTGGGTTTGACTCAGAAAGAACACAATATATCTATTAGCATTTGGAGGGCTTCATAATGCATTTTATCTGTTTTTCAAAAGGACAATCTGCCTAAATTATAGACCCAGCAGTTTACCTGAGAAACAGTTTTAATCAAAGTTGATCTAATTTGGTCACAGCTATAGCTAGTTTTTAATATAAACATTTTATTTTAAAACACTAGATTTACAGAATTATTGCAAAGATATACATGGATTTCTCATCTATCTAATACATGTTTCCCTGTTATTAATTAGTTAGTGTTATACATACTGATATATTATTATCAATTAAAGAATATACTTTGTTCAGATTGTCTTAGTTTTTAATCTGTTTTCTATTTCCTTTTCTATGATTTCATCTAGGATATTACTTACATTTTGTTGTTACTTTAGGCTCCTCATAGCTGTGAAAATTTCTCAGACTTTCCTTATTTCAATGACCAGTTTGGAGCTATCCTGGTCAGTTAAATTGCAGGCTGCCCTTGTACTGGAATTTGATGCTATTCTAGGATTAGACCATTGTTATGGGTGTTGAGGGGAGAGATCACAGAGGGGAGGCACTATTTTCATTGCCTCATATCAAGGGCATGTGCTAGTGACATGATTTATGACTATTCATGTTGACTTCGATGACTTGGCTGAAGTAGTGTTTTTCTCTACTGTAAAGTGACACATTTTTATCTCTTTTCATAGTATGCTCTTTGGAAGGAAGTCACTCTGCACAGCCCATATTTGAGAAGGGGAGATATTTGCCTAATTTAAAGGGGGGGATACTCAGATAAATTTATTTGGAATTCTTCTGTATGGGAGGTTTGTCATTTCTCCTCAATTTATTCAATAATTCACTAATGTACATCCATATAGACTCATTTATATTGAGCTTGCAATCTGAGTTATCCAACACTGCTCTATTTTGCCTCAGGCACTGCCATGGCCCTTTTATGTGGCTTCCATGTCATTGAACAGCTACTCATCGCCCCCAGCCCATCACTGTGTGTGGGTATTGAGCACTTCCTTACTTTCTGGTACCACTAAATGCTTAAAGCTCACCCTGTGTATGTTCTGCTTTGGGGAAATATGATATACTAACTCCTAGCATTGTTTATTTTTCCAAGGAGCTTTGGAAATGTATATGTGTATACTAACTTGTATGTACAAGTATTTATATATGTAACCATTCCCAACGATGTTAAGCTAAACAGGAGGTCATACTGATATAGTCAACGCTATGGTAGCACCACATGGACTGACCATTCCCGCCTCCTCTCCTTGCTTACCTGTAAACTCCCATTCTAACCAAAGTTCCCACCATCCAAAAAAACACTTTAATCTTCCCTTCTGGTATGCATGTATAACAGTATCAGAATTTCTGATCTATGTATTAATAGGAATCAATTTCATCAACTTGAATACAGTTCTTACGTACATTTCCTTCAATGTTGTTGACACTCATTTGCAGTAATGTAGGACAGTAATCTTCCCCCCACTACTGTTTACTGAAAGGGTTCAGTGAAGCTCTATCTTACGTTTGTAATGCATTCAGATTGTTTTGTCACTTTCTACATTTCATCCTGGGATTCCTCTGAACTCTTAGATGATTTTTTCAAAATTTGTGTACATTAAGATTTATTCTTTGTGCTCAAAGCCTTTTTGTGCTCAATGGCTTTTGAAAAATTTAGTGTCATATATCCATTTCACAGTATCACCCTTGATATTTTCACCAGTCTAAAACGATTCTCTGCTTCACATAGTTGACCTTTCCTCCACTACCCTTAGCCCCCTGGCAACCACTGGTCTTTTCTCAGGTGCACAATGCTACAACACAGCATCTCTACACTGTATTGTGCATTCACCATCCCGAGTTAAGTCTCTATCCATCACCATTGTCCCTTCCTACGCTCCTCTACCTCCCTTCACAGGCCCTTCCCCTGACAATCACCACACTGTTGCTCATGTCCATGAGTTTCTTCTTTTTGGCTCAGTCCTTCTACCCCACCCTGCATCCAGCTCCCTCCTTCAGCTGTCAATCTGCTCTCTACCTGAGTCTGTCACCGTGTTGTTTGTTTCTTTTGTTCATTAGATTCCACATATGAGTGAATTTCTCTTTCTCTGACATTGACTTTAGATCACGCTTCTTTTTCATATATATACTTAACACTATGTTTGCCTTTAAGCATGAATTACCTGTAAGCATGGATTTACCTTTAAGAATGATTTAAAAGAAGCACCCCACAAATTCTGAAATTATATTTTCATTTTTTTCAAAATATATTTTAATTTCTTGAGATTTTTCTTTGGCCAACACAATATTTAGGAGTGCTGTTTCAGGATTCTTAGGGTATAATCTCAGTAGTGGAATCACTAGATCAAAAGGCAGTTCCGTCTTTAGTTTTCTGAGGAAATTCCACACTGTTTTCCACAGTGGCTGCACCAGTCTGCATTCCCACCAGCAGTGCACCAGGGTTCCCTTTTCTCCACAGCCTCCCTAGCACTTGTTGTTTATTGATTTGTTAGGAATCCAGAAACACCAGTTCAAAAGAACCTATGCACCCCAATGTTCATAGCATTATTTACAATAGTCAGGTGCTGGAAACAGTCTAAGTACCCATCGGTAAATGAGTAAATCAAAAAACTGGTACATTTACACAATGGAATACTATGTAGCAGAAAGAAGGAAGGAGCTCCTACCCTTTTGACAGCACAGATGGAACTGGAGATTATTATGCCAAGTGAAATAAACCAGGCATGAAAGACAAATACCATAAGATCTCACCTATAAGTGGAACCCAGTGAACAAAGCAAACAAGCAAAATTGAGCCAGAGACACAAAAACAGGAATCAAACTGACAGTGACCAGAGGAGAGTGGGGAGAAGAATAATGGAAAAGAGAAGGGGAAGAGTCTAGTCAAGGAACATGTATAAAGGACCCATGGACAAGGACAACAGGGTGGGGATTGACTGAGGGAGCAGGGGGTTGTGGGGCAGGGGAGAGCAACAGGGGAAAATTAGGACAACTGTAATCGAACAATAAAAAAAGAATTGTGCTTTTTTACATTCAAAAATATTTGTAGGTACTGCTTCAGTACTTTGATTTGTTTCTAATTTAATTCTATGTGTTCTCAGAACATAGTTTGTGTGATTTATAGCCTTTTACAATTGCTAAGATTTATGAATTGGCATATGAGTTATTGTGGTGAGAGTTCAATTCAAGTTTGAGAGGAGTGCATATTCTGCTGCTCTTGGATAGAATAATCTAGAAATGTCAATTTGATCAAGTTGACTGATGGTGCTCTTTTGACGAACTGTGTCTTAATTGATTTTCTGCCTGCTTGATCTTCAGTTACCGATAGAGAGGTGTTGAATTCTTCAATTATAATAGTGTGTTTGTCTATTTCTCCTTGCTGTTCAGTTTTTGCCTCACCTGTTTTGACACTCCTTTTAGGTAAATACAAGTTTAAGATTGTTATGTCACATTAGAGAACTCACTTACTCATCGTTATGCCTAAATTTATGTCTGAAAATTTTCTTTGGACTTATTTCTTTTCTAAAATTAATACAGGAATTCCGTATTTCTTTTGATTAATGTTATATGGTTTATCATTCTCATTCACTTTTAACATATCTAGTCTTTATGTTTAACATGAGTTTCTTATAGCTAACATATAGTTGTCTTGTTTGTTTTTTTATCCTCTCTGACAAAATCTCTGTCTTTTAGTTGTATATTTAGACTATTCACATTTAAAGGAATTAATTGATATATTTGGATTAATACCTACCAAGTTTGTAACTGGTTTTTATTGTTACCAGTGCTCAGTTTTCTGTTTCCTTTTACTTCATTTTATCTCCTCTCTTCGTATATCAATTATATTTCTTGGTAGGATTCAGGGTGGGAGCTGGGGATGGGTGGAGTGGGGGGGGAGTGGTGGCAGGAAAATGGAGCCTACTGTACTTGAACAACAATAACAGAAGTTGTTTTGATTGTTTTCTAGATATACTTTTTAATTTAATATACCTTTTAAACTAATCCAAGCATACTGTCAGATGGCGCTGTTCCACTTTATGTGTACAAGTACCTTTTAATTCTTTCCTCTGTGCCTTGTGGCACCATTCTTATTCCTTTCAATTATCCATATAATATAGTCACCAAATGCATTGTTACTGCTATTACTATAAACAAATAAATTACTTTTTGGGTTAAGAATAAGAAAAATAACTTTTTAAAACTTTATTGCTTTCTTCTCTGATACTCTTTTTTACATTGTCACAAGTTTCTGACATGTATCATTTTTCTTCTGTGTGAAAAAAACCTCTTAACATTTCTGACAGTGCGGGTATTCTGAAGGTGAATTCCTCGGGTTTTGCTTGATAATAAAGTCTCTATTTTCCCTTCACTTAGGGATAATTTTACTGTCCTTCATTTTGAAGAGATTTGAGCCATTATTACTTCAATATTTCTTCAGCTCTCTTTCTTCTTCTTTTAATATTCTAACTAACCATATATTATACCTTTGAAGTTTGCTCAGAGATATGGGAGTATGTTCCTACTTTTTTTCTCTTTGACTTCCAGTTTGGAAAGTTTCTATTAACTCATCTTTAAACTCACTGATTCTTTCTTCACATGCATTGAGTGTGCTAATAAGCCAATCAAAGATGTTTTTTCTGTTAGTATTTTTTATTTATAGAATTTTATTTTGATTCTTCCCTAGAATTTCCAGCTCTCTGCCTACATAGCCATCTGTCTTTGCAGGTTGTCCAGGTTTTCCATTAGAGCCTTTAACATATTAGTCTTAGTCGTTTTAAATTCCCTGTGTGTTAATTCTAACATCTACATCTCTCAGAGTCAGTTCTGATGATAGCCTTGTCTTTTCAGGTTGTTGTTGTCATCTTTCATGAGTCTTATAACTTTTTGTTGAAAGCTGGACACGATAGGATACACTAGAGATAAATAGGTGTCTTCTGTGAGAATCTACATTAATCTGGCTAGAAATGTTAGTGTTTTTTTTCTAGCTATAGTTGCCACAGGCTTCAAGTGCATCCAGTGTCCTTGCTTTATTTCTCGTCTTCTCCTTGGGCTTTTTCAGTCATCTTCCTCAGAGAGGGCTGAGTTTTGTGCATGTTAGTGTGGTAGAAAGTATGAGGGGGTAGGAGAGTTCTATTATCTGCCAATGAAATCTCAGTCCTTAGGTGGGCCCATGTCGGTGGATTGTGACCTTCACTGTGTAACTTCTCTGATTCTACTGGCCTTAAGTCAGATGGGAAGGCAATAGGGGAGAGGAGTGAGATAACATCTGGATTGGATAAGGCTCTGGCAAAGTGCTCTTTCCAGGCAAAAGTAGACCTCTCTTATGGAGAAAGTCCTGGAATATTTCCCAGGGATTACTAACTTATTCTTCCTACCAGAGAATGTGGTGGTCTTTCCAGATCTTCACTGTACACACCTGGTGGAGTTTCTGAAGGTAAAGCCTTTCAAAGTGGGAGGCCCCACCTAAGACTGTGGCTCTTAGATGTTACTCATTTTCACTCTGGTCCAACTCAACCCCAGCAATTTATGAAAGTTACCATTTAAGTTTTTCTATTATTTTACAGCTCATGAAACCTTAGCTTCAATTAAGCACATCTCTGCTGTGATTCTGAGTTTGACTTTCTGTCCAGACTTTGTCAGGTAGCTTGTCCTGAACTTAATTCTCTGATGGTCCAAGAAAAGTCATGAATTTTCAGGTTTTCCAGGTTTTTCTTGCTGTAAAAATGGGAATGACAACTTCCAAAATCTTTATAGGAAGTCTACTTTCACTGAATGTTTTTACTGTTCTGAGTGACTTACAATTTTATTTATTATTGCTTGTCCTATGACTTTGTAGATTGGAGTTTGTTACAGGTGCAGCACAGAAGATCCAACTCCTATAGAATATGAATTTTAATACCACCTTAGAGTTAAGGTCAATAGGTATTTTATTATGATAAATTAAGTAATGAGTTCCAAATAATATTTCACAGTTTGATTTGGGCCCTTTTATTTTACATTAAACCTCAATATTTATAATAAAAATGGCCAACATTTCTTGAATAAATTACTGTATTACTTATGCTATGCACACAAGGTTTATTTTGGTTGTCTAATTTATTTTATATAAAATCCTTATTAAATAAGTATTTCTATCATTCTTACTTTCCCAATAAGGGAAGAGATTTGGAAAAATTGTGTAACCTGCTTAAGGCATAAAGCTAGTGAGAGGTGGCAGGCTTTGAATTTAAGCAGACTTATTTCAGTCTTCACTCCTAAGGCCTTGATTATTAGCTCCCAAATATCCTTTGGATCAGTCACATGAATTACTGTCTCCAGTGGCAAAACACGATATAAATATTCTTTTATATGGTACAGTCACGAGGTAAACAGACTGGTGCCTAAACTACCTCCATCTCCCAAAATGTCAGATGTTTCCTACACTAACCAAAACATTTTTATTAACCCCAACCAGCAGAGTAATCCCATTCATTTAATTTTTTCACATAAGAGAGTATTTTACATCTAATTACATTAAATGTGTTATCGCACTACTTTAATTTAGAATTTTTAGGTGGTATATTTAAATTTTCCCATGGGCATTGTAGATAGTATTTAATATTTTAACAATGATGTATGCTACAAAATGGTAAGATATTTGTACTCTTCTCTGTATTTCTATCCCTTTTGAAAAATAACTTTGAGGAGTTCTGGCCAAGATCAAGGTATAGGTAGAAACCCTTCACTTTCTTGTACAACCAAAAGGAAGATAACAACCAATCTAAAATCAATAAACAACCTAACCAAGGTGGTAAAAGACCTATACTCAGAAAACTATACAACACTGAAGAAAGAAATTAAGGAAGACACAAACAAATGGAAGCATGTACCGTGTTCATGGATTGGAAGAATAAACATCATTAAAATGTCCATACTTATGATTTATAGATTCAATGCAATCCCTATTAAAGTACCAATGACATATTTCACAGATATAGAACAAACATTTCAGAAATTTATATGGAACCATAAATGACCCAAAATAGCTGCAGCAATTTTGAGAAAGAAGAACAAAGCAGGAGGATCACAATACCTGATACCAAACTGTATTACAAGGCCCCTGTAACCAAAACAACCCGGTACTGGCATAAAAACAGGCACATTGACCAATGGAACAGAACAGAGAGCCCAGAAATACACCCAAGTCTCTGCAGTCAATTAATATTTGACAAAGGGGGAAGCAGCATAAAATGGAGCAAACATAGTCCATTCAACAAATGGTGTTGGGAGATCGGGACAGCTACATGAAAAAAAATGAAACTTGATCACCAATTTACACCATACAAAAAATAAATTCAAGGTGGAAAAAGACTTAAATATAAGCTGTGATATCATTAAAATCCTAGAGGAAATGTTGGCAGGAATATCTCAGACATTCCATGCAGCAACATCTTCGTGGATATGTCCCCTAAAGCAAGGGACATAAAGGAAAAAATAAACAAATGGGACCTCATCAAATTAAAAAGCTTCTGCATGGCTAAAGAAAACATTGAAATGAAAAGAGAATAAACCATATGGGAAAACATATTTGCCAATGATACCTCAGACAAGGGTTTGATCTCCAAAATATATGAAGAACTCACATGATTCCACTCCAGGAAGACAAAAAACCCAATTAAAAATGGGCAAAAGACTTGAACAAACACTTCTTCAAGGAGAACAAACAGAGGGCCCAGAGACATATGAAAAGATGCTCAGCATCACTAGCCATCAGAAAGATGCAAATTAAAACCACAATGAGATACCACCTCACACCATTCAGCCATCATAAACAAATCAACAAACAAGTGTTGGAGAGGATGTGGAGAAAAGCACTGTTGGTTGGAATGCAGACTGGTGCAGCCACTGTGGAAAACAGTATGGAATTTCCTGAGGAAACTAAAAACAACTGCCTTTTGACCCAGCAATTCCACTGCTGCGATTATACCCTAAGAGCTCTGGGACATCAATCCAAAAGAACCTATACATCCCAATGTTCATAGCAGCACAATTTACAATAGGCAAATGCCAGAAGCAACTTAAGTGCCCATCAGCAAGTGAGTGGATTAAAAAACGGTTTTACATTTACATAATGGAATTCTGTGCAGCAAATAGAAAGAAGGAGCTTCTACCTGTTGCAATAGCGTGGATGGAACTGGAGAGCATTATGCTAAGTGTAATAAACCAGGTGGTGAGGGACAAATACCATATGATCTCACTTTTAACTGGAACATAATCAGTGAAATAAAAAAAACAAACAAAATATAACCAGAGGCATTGAAATTAAGAACAATCTAACAACAGCCAGAGGGATGGGGGAGAGGACAGTGGGAAGAAGAATTTTCAGGAACTACTATAAAGGACACATGGACAAAACCAAAGGGGAGGGTGGAAGGAAGGGAAGGAGGTGGGTTTGGCTGGGGTAATTGAACAACAATAAAGTAATTTAAAAAATCAATAACAACCAGAAGCGCCAGAAAAATCAAACTGCATGGAACTCCCGACAACCAAGGAATTAAAGAAGCAGTCAACTGGACCAACCAGACCAGTAAGACAGGTGGATGGAGAGAACCTGAAGCAAGGTGGTAGACTGCATGGGCGGAGCTGGCTGAACAGGAAGCTGAGACTCAGAGCTGACTGTGGACTACAGTGGGGGTGGCCATGGTGGGGGAAACTCCCAGTATCACTTGAGGCTTCATTGGAAAGTGAACTAGAGCTGAGCAGACCAGCTGTGTTGTTCCCTCTCTGGCCCTTCCCTCATAGCCAGTCCCACAGTGCAGCAAGGAGTTCCCATAAGACTATCAGCTGATTTCTCAAAAGAAACCTTGTAGCCAAGAAGGAGCTGGAAAGAATTTGAAGTCATGAAAGGCAAAAACCTACATCTAAGATTACTCTATCCAGCAAAGCTATCATTTAGAATGGAAGGGGAGATAAAGCACTTCCCAGATAAGATCAAGTTAAAGGAGTTCATCATCACCAAGCCCTCATTATATGAAATGTTAAAGGGACTTATTTAAGAAATTTAAAAAGATCAAAAACCGTGAACAGTAAAATGACAACAAACTCACAGCTGTCAACAAATGAACCTAAAGAAACAAGAAAAACAATGAAACAAAAACTAAGCAAACAATTAGAACAAGAACAGAATCAGAGAAATGGATATCACATGGAGGGTTTTCAGTGGGGAGTTGGAGAGGAATATCGGGGGAACAGGGAAAAAGAAGCATAGTTGTAGACATTTAAATAGATGGGGAAAGGTCAAAAATGGTATAGGAAGCACGGAATTCAAAGAACTTATATGTACAACCCATGGACATGAACTCAAGTGGGGGATGCTGGAGGATTGGGGGGTGCAGGGCAAAGGGGAAAAGGATGAAAAATTGGGAAAATTGTAATAGCATAATCAATAAAATAAACAAAAAGAAAAATAACTTTGAAGCTCTTCCCATTAAGAACCGTGGTTTATTTTTTCACTCTTGAAATTTGGTTCAGGTTTGTGACTTGGTTTGCCCAATTAAACATGGTGTGAGTGGCATTGTGCTCATTTCAAGTTTAGACCTCAAGAAGGCTTGCATGTTTCTAGTCTCCTCTCTATAAATTTCCTGATCTACCATATGAAAAAGCTAACTGTTTGGGTGATGGACTACATATGACCAGTCAACAGCCAAGCAATCAGTAAATATGTAAGGGAAGTCATCTGAGATAAAGCCAGCCTGGCTTACTGCAGACCCCAGACACATGAGCCAGCTCAGCCCAGATTAGGCAAACCTGGCCTGGATTGGAGGGACCACCTCTTCACATTGCAGACTTGGTGGTGATAATAAATGGCTGTGGTTTTAAGCCACTGTAAGTTGGAGTTATTTGGTGTGAGATAAATCTCCTGATACAAATTGTGTTAGACCAACTATATAACAGGTTTTCTATGTGATGTAGAATTTTATTCATTTGTTGAAAGGTAAATAAAGCTATTTAAAGGGAATGTCTCAGATTTGCTGTGGTTATTCAGTGTTTTTCATAGATGCAGAAGCCATAGTAATTGATACTAATAATAGTAACAGTAATAATAATAAACACACTTATAGCATTTTATGTATAATAGCTATTTAATTCTCAAAACAACTCATGAAATTATTTTCCCCATATAACTCTATTCTCAAATGTTAATAATTTAAGAACTTGAGTCAATGCCAATAGTTTAAGAGTTATTCCTCTTAGTTTTTCTTCGCATCTTTCAATCTTCTACTGAGTTTTATTTTTTCTCTCCACAAGGTTTTAAAGGTCTATAATCATGCATATAATTAGCACAACACCTGTACTTCAGGTCCCTGCCAATATAAATAAAACCAGCCACTAATTTGCTCCCCCTAATATATCATAACCTGAGTTTAAAAATAAGTTTAAAAATAATCCTAATGAAAAAATGCAAGATAAATAATAGTTCTGTAGTTCACTAACTTTTTTCTACATCAGTGGCAATTGACCTTTTGAGGTCAAAGATCCTTGAAAATATAACAAAAGTTATGAATTCTCCAAAAAATCAGCAAACATCCAAATATATATTCAGTTTTAGAATTCCTGTGCTCAGCTCAGAAACTCATTTTGGGGCTTCAAAATAAGAACCTCTATTCTAGATCAGTGGAAACATTTATTTTTACATGCAACTAAAACACTCACAGAGCTTTAGCACTGTGTATTTAGAGGACATCATTTATACACCGCAATCACTTCCCATCACAGCCCTTCCACTGTGCCACTGCAGGGCTCGTAATAATTTTCTAAAGTGAGTTCTGCTATTATGGCCTATAGGAAACTGCCATAGCTTTTATGGGGCATTATAACAGGAAAAAATGTACTTTCTTCTACTTTATTTTTCTGTTTGACTACCATTTTCTTTTACTTTATTTATGCTCTTCTCTAATTTCACCCCTTTTTATTATGTAATTTTTGTTCTTTGGGATACCTCAAATCCTTTGTGGAATGAACAAGGATATAAATTCATATGAAAACAAATAAAGAGGTAAACATCTCTTTTAAAATATTCAAGTCACCAATGTTGTTCTTGTAGTATTCAAAGAAAGTGTATTTCACAAAGGTATTTGTCAACCTTTTCCAGGTTTTAAGTTTTTCAAAAAGAAATGTCTTCACATTGAAATTTTATAGTCAGATTGACATTTGTCTGTGCAGCATTATTTTGGAATAATACAACATCTCTGTTAATAGAATTTGGATTTGTTTTTTAATTTCCAATTCTGATGCTGGCCTGTTTGTGACAGGTTGCCAAATCCCTTTGCACTTGTCTCGCTCTGTGTCTAAAAGCGGAGTAATAAAATATGCTAACTCCCTTTCTCTGAGGAGTTTGTCTTTATATATAAAAGACTTGAATTTTGAAAACAAATCCTCTGTGTCTAGAACAGCAGCGCACGTCATTTTTGATACTTCGTGCTGTTTGCCTTCTCAGTTTACTAACTCGAGTGTCCCTGGAGTGGCATCCATGAACGTGCTGAGACCGCACTCGGAAAAAGTTTAAGGTGTTCATAATTAAGTCAATGGAGATGTGACTTTCTGCATCCACAGTTCTTTAAAGTGACCTGAGCATCCATCTGTGTCAGGAACAACTGTGGGCTCTCAGGTCCGGTCGGGCCAGTCTGCCAGGGCATGGCTGGAGTGAAGATGTGGTCCCCCAGGTTTACTATGTGCAGTGTTTTTAGATTGCTCTTCACTCTGGCCAGCTGCCTCTTGGATCCTTATTATTTGTTTTCTGGGAGAGCTGGTTTTAAATACCCTCACTGGCATAAAATCTCAAAGAGCAGGTGACTGATAGACATAATCTACTTGTGAAAATACAGGGAGGATGGGAACCCTCGGAATCAGTGGTGTAGAGAAGGGGTTTATGCACACGTGTGTGATGCGTATCTATACATAACAACTTGATGGTGCGAAAGAAATAGAAGGAAGCTCAGAGACCATTAGAATTTACGTTCCTCTAATAAATGAGATATATAAGACACAACAAGTTTTCTAAGATCAGAAAGAAGTAGTGGAAAACCAATAAATAGAACTCAGGCTTCCCAGTACCCAAGTAAGTGCTCTTTCTATGTCTTATAATGTAACTGTGTCCTTTACAAAAGCACTGTCACACTCCCAGACTTCTTGATCCAACCTTTTCATTCCAACATCTTTCTCAATTCTTAGATTCTATGAAAATACAATCTTGCCTAGTGAAGACACCATTGCTCATAAAATCTAGCCAGAGAATAAATGTTACTGATTCTTTACCAGTGCAAACAGTTTTTATTTTTATTTGTTTTATAGGTACTTTAATATGTACTATCTTTATACTTACATCAACCCAATCAGCTCCATGCGGACATTTGAAATACATTATGCGTGTCATGCACAACACAGAGCATTGCATATTATAAAGTCACCAATTATTTTCGAGTGAATGGATGGCTGAACACAGAAAATAGGATTCAAATTATAAATTTTATTATTAGTTTTATTGGCAGTTTGATATACCACAGTTTAAATCTGCACTGAAAATAAATTTTAAAATTTTACAAGGGGTAATATTTGGATCATTTGATAGCTTTCGTGCTTCAGAGTGTCTTTATATAATTTTGGACAGTGTTTATTTGCACAGACTGAAACTATTTAGTTATTCATTACTTTAGAGAGTCAACTTTTTTGATGGAATTTATATGCTGCCAAACTACATATTTGGATATGCTATTCACTTCACTCGCTATTTGTGTCTAATGTTTTAAACATGCACCATTTTTCTGTATCTAATCATGACATTTATCATAGTACTCAAATTCTGGATTTAGAGTGTGTAAAATTCTGAAAAGCAACCTTTCTCCTAACTTAATTATGTGTTCTAAGGAGCCAATATATTTCTGCTATGAAATGAGTTTCTGATCTTTCTCTGAATGATGCTTAGAAATACAGAATTTTGCTGTGGAAAAATATCTGTTTATTTCTATCTCAGATAATAGGCCAAGCATGATTAGTCCAGGGCTGAGACTATAAATCCATGGTGCCAAGGACTCAGTTTTTATAAAAGTTGCTCCATGATCTTTGGTATGATACCCCTATTTAGTCGGTAAGTAGGATAGAGGAAAAAAAAAGTTTTTTGGGGTTTTTTTAGCGTGTGACCTAAAAATCACACATACAACTTGTTCCCAAATCCCACTGACCCTACTTTGGCTGCTTGGTTACCCCTAGATACCAAGTAGTCTCACAATTCACTCTTTATATTAGTGTTCATATGAATCACTAAAGGGAAAAAGACATACTCTGCCCAGGGTTTAGATTCTTTGATATTGTCCCAAAATTTTTGAATACCTGCTACTTACTATTTGTGTTCGTTTTCCATTTGTTGTTTCCTCTGTTTATTTCAGTTTAGAGAATTTCTACTGACTTACTTTTACATTCACTGATTCTGTGCTCTATTTTCTTTTATTTACTGAAAAAGAATTATTCATCTTTGATATCATACTTTATTTTTAAACTAGGTTTTTGATTTTGCCACCTTTAATAGTTTCTACCTTCCTGCCGAAATTCTGGTGACAATTCATGCAGGTTGACCTCCTTTTCCAGGAGGTCCTTTAATATGTTAGTGGTAAAGTCTTTGATAGTCGCAACATCTAATTCATGTCTGTGTCTAGTTCTGTTGTTTGCTTTATCACTTGACAGAGATTTATTTTATTCCCTTACTGTATTTGTGCATATATGTACATGGTCCTTTTTACTGAATTCTGGAATCATGTATAAAAGAATGGTAGAGACTAAAACAAAAATTCCTATGCCTAGAAAGGTGCATGCCTCTTCTATTGTCAGTCTTTGACTACGGGGAATTGAGACAAACCAGACAGTAGTTGAGCCAAGCTTGCTGTTGCTATGGTAGTAGTTACTTTTAATGGATCACAAGGTTTGAATTCCCCCAAAGTGGACTGTGGCTGGCTACCTTTTGTTTAATGTGGAGCCTAGGGTGTCAGTGAGATTTTCTTTGCATTCTTATTCCACACCCAGCTTTCACCAGAATCAGCCCAACTGCATGGCAGAAGGGATCTTTTCCACGCTATTTTGCCCTCTTTCAATGGTATACTGCTGTTGCTCATTACTAGGTGTGAGGCATGTGGTAGAAACAAGAGCTGTCTCTAAAATTTTATGACCCGGTTTCAGTTTTAGACAGGTCTTCGCTGCCTGGGTCATAATGATGGGTCTTTCTCAGCATCTCTGTACTCCCCCATGGCGTACACATTCTGCCTGTTTTTGTGAGA
>PVKM010023781.1:0-20939 GCA_004027735.1 Carollia perspicillata | reverse complement strand
CTGCCCGGCGCTCCCGAGCCTGGCAGCCACCACGTTTTCCTGCCGCTTTCCCTCTCCGCCCCTGCCAACTCTGCCCCTCTTACCGGTCGGGTTGAATGGTTGTCGACTTCCGTAGTTCAATTTTCTGTGTTCTGGTTGTGTTATTGTTTATAAATATTTGTTGTCCTTAATCTTGGTTGTGAGAGGAGGTACAGTGTTTCCACCTAAGCCTCCATCTTGGCCGGAAGTCCCAGGTAAGATATCTTGGGCAATTCACAGACTTTCATCTGCCACTAAAAAAAAAGATAATGTCTATTTTTCTTAGGGACTTTAGGATAAGTCTAAAGTTTTCTGCCTGGCTTTCAAGACCCTGCATGATCTGATCCTTCCTCTCCCCCAGGCTCACACGCTGGGCTTGTTGGCATTCCTCAACACACCAGCTGCCTGTGCCTTCTCACTCACTGTTCCCTCTGCCTGGAAGAGAAGGCCCTTCTCTTGTCTCCCTGGGGAACCCCCTCTCTCCCTCCAATGTGAGGAGGAGCTGCTAGTTGACGCTGTCTTTTCTGGGCTCTGGGGTCACTCTGTGTGTTTGGAGTCTGTCTTCTCTGGAGAAGGGGAGCTCTGTTTTCCCCCCAGTGCCAGGAAGATGCCTGTCACACTTGCTGTTCAGTGAGTGTTTGCTGAAAGAAAGGTAGGTGGGCATGGATCCAGGACCGGATCTAGCCTGCCGCCCCATGGCCCTCTCCTGTCTTGTCCTGTCTCCCAGGTATCCTTGTTTGGTTTTGGAGCAGACAACTTCCTGAAATGGTCCCATTACTGGGATGATACATATCGGCTCACAAGTGACATGCACAGTTTCGAAAGGCAGAGAGATATCATCTTTAACCTGCAGTGTGAAGGGAAGGTTGCTATCTACAGCTGAACTGGTTCCCAGCCTATTCAGCCACTGGGGGCTACAAGAGGCTGACAGGTAGTCACAGGGGACTTGGAGTGTCAGAGAGGCACCCGGGCTTCAAGAGGCCCCTGGGTGGAGACCACTCAGCTACCAAATAAAACCCTAGCTTCTTTCTCCCATCGGATTCCTGCAGCCTTAGAGGGTGCATTCTGTTCCAGCTTCTCACCAGCAGACATATTACTGTGTGGCCTGTGCATATACTGACCATGTCACAAAACAAAATTAAATGAACAAGGAGAAGCAAACGCTAAGGTTGAAGACAAATCAAATGGACCTAATAGTGTATCAGATTGATAGCATGACCACCAGAGAAAGAACTATTTTGAGTTCTCTTAGAACTCAGTATGCTGTATGTCCTTCGTAGGAGATAATTCTGTGGGCAGAAAGAACTACTAAGAAATGTTTAATTTCACTCAATAGATTTATTATAATATTGGTATTATTTTTGCAACTATATAATACATATCATGAAATAAAATAAATAAGTAACTATAATACCATTAGGAACCAAATACACAATCAAGTAGGTACAGTAAAAACCCTGTGACAGTAACTTCAAACCGGAAGTATCAGTATTAACTCAACTTTAAAAATATTCTTACAGCCCTGGCTGGTGTGGCTCAGTGGATTGAGTGAGGGCTGCGAACTGAAGGGTCGCTGGTTCGATTCCCAGCCAGGGCACATGCCTGGGTTGCAGGCCAGGTCCCCAGTGGGGACCATGTGAGAGGCAACCACACATTGATGTTTCTCTCCCTCTCTGTCTCCTTCCCTTCCCCTCTCTCTAAAAATAAATAAATAAAATCTTTAAAAAATATTCTTACTGTGGTAAAATAGACATAAAATTGACCATTTTAAGCATTTTAGTTATTTGCTTAATCTCCGCACCCCCTACCCCCTTTGGCATTCATTAGCTTATTGTCTGTTTATGGGTCTGCCTGTTTTGTTTATTTATTTTTAGATTCTACATGTAAGTGAAATCATGTATTTGCCTTTCACTGTCTGACCTGTTTCACATACCCTAATACCCTCTAGGACCATCCATGTTTTCACAAAGAGAAGATTTCATTCTTTTTTATTACTAAGTAGTAATCCATTGCATACACACCACATCTTTTCTATCCACTCGTCTATTGATGGACACTTCGGTTGCTTCCATATCCTGGCTACTGTAAGTAATGCTGCAGTGAATACAGGGATGCATATATCTTTTTGAATTAGTGTGTTTGTTTTCTACAGGTGAGTACCCAGAAGTGGTATCCCTGGGTCATATGGCAGATCTATTTCTAACTCTTTGAGGAACCTCCACACTGTTTTCCACAGTGGCTGCACCAATTTGCAATCCCACCAACAGTGCACGAGTGTTCCCTTTTCTCTGCGTCCTCATCAGCACTTATTTGATCTTTTGATGATTGCCTGACACATGTGTGAGGTAATAGTGTGGTTTAGATTTGCGTTTCTCTGATAATTAGAGATGTTGAACACCTTTTCATATGCTTATTGCCATCTCTGTGTTTTCTCTGAGAAATGTTTATTTAGCTCTAGTTGGTGTGGCTCAGTGGATTGAGTGCCAGCTTGCAAACCAGAAGGTTGTGGGTTCAATTCCGAGTCAAGACACACACCTGAGTTGCTCAGCTGGGGGTATGTGAGAGGCAACCAATTGATGTTTCTCTCACACTCTTTCTCCCTCCTTTCCCCTCTCTCTAAAAATAAATAAATAAAATCTTTAAAAAATATATATTATTAAAAAGATTTTATTTATTTATCTTTAAAGAGGGGAAGGGAGGGGGAAAGAGAGGGAAGGAAACATCAGTGTGTGGTTTCCTCTCATGCACTCCCCCCTGGGGACCTAGCCTGCAACCCAGGCATGTGCCCTGACTGGGAATCGAACCAGGGACCCATTGGTTCACAGTCTGGTGCTCAATCCACTGAACCACAACAACCAGCACTAAAAAATATTTTTTTAAAGAAATGTTTACTCAGGTCTTCTGCCCATTTTTAAACTGGATCATTTGTTTTTTGGTATAAGGTGTTCCTTATATATTTTGGATATCAATCCCTTATCAGATATCTTCTCCCATTTAGTAGGTTATCTTTTTGTTTTCTTGGTGGTTTCCCTTGCTGTATAAAAACTTTTAGTCTGATACGTCCCATTATTTTTGCTTTTGTTGCCATTGCCCAAAGAGACATAGCCAAAAAAGTTATTGCTAAGACCAATGTAAAAGAATTTACTGCCTATGTTTTCTTTTAGGAGTTTTATTGTTTCAGGTCTGACTTTAAGTCTTTAATCCATTTGGAGTTTGTTTTTTTTTTGCATATAGTATAATAAAACTATAAAACTATGGCTCTTTCTTTCTTTCTTTCTTTCTTTCTTTCTTTCTTTCGTTCTTCTTTCTTGCATGTATCTGTCCAATTTTCCCAACACCACTTATTAAAAAGAGTGTCCTGTTGTATATTCTTATCTCCTTTATTGAAGATTAATTGACCATATAAGTGAAGATTTATTTCTGGGCATTCTGTTTATTCTAGTGATCTATATATGTTTGTATACAATTACCATACTGTTTTGGTTATTATAGCTTCGTAGTATAGCTTGAAATCAGGACATAGGGTATCTCCAATTTTCAAGATTTCTTTGGCTATTTGGGATTTTTTGTGGTTTCATATAAATTTTCAGATGAGTTGCTCCGGCAGCCCTTTGGTTCGCAGGTCCGCATTCAGTCCACTGAGCCACACCAGCCAGGGTGAGTTGCTCTAGCCATTTGAACCATTTTAAATTGCATAGTTCTGTAGCATTAAGTCCATTCCATATTGTTGTGCAACCATCACCACCTTGAACTTACAATTTTCCAAGAATACTTCCTGTTCTGTCATCTAAATAGTCTAAACATCATAACATCCCAGTGACAATGATCAATCCTGGAACTCAGATTTTATTTTCTAAATATTTTTTTCTGCTAAAGGATTCCAGGTCTGGACAAGAAAAATACAAGGCCAACTTGAACATTAAACATGGGACATTTTGAGAATCACAAGTATCAACTGTCATGATAGAGTCACAGTGAACATATAAAAATCCTTGATATCATAATGATACTCAAAGAGAAATAAAAACAACTCACTGGAGGAGACTCAGTACATCAACTGGAGGGGGAGCATTTATCCTGCCTTCTTGGTAGAAACAGCAGTTCGAGATAACCTAATAGCCACAGTTAATTATATCCCGAACAAATAGCTACTACATCCAACAAACACATACAACCTAACAAAATGCAAATATCCCTCTTATAACCGAGAGCACATTTACCGCCTCCCCGCCGGCGCTGAGGTGAATTTGCCATCGGGCTAGGAGCCAGATTCCAAGAAGCCCCAGACGTGTGGCCAGTGGAGCTACCCGGCACCACCTCGTCCCAGATGCCGAGCCTGTTATGGCTCCACACACACATTATCCAGAGGAACGACGTCAGCCACGACAAAGACCGTTAAAGAAACTGGTTGTCCCTGGAGAGAGGAGGGAAAAGAATGGAGTGGGACATTGCTGCCTTCTTTTCTATTTAATTTTTAAACCATGTGGATGCAATTGTTTCGTCTGAAATAAATGAAAAGAAAATCGACCAGAAAAAGTCTGGTTGGGTAGATATTTACTTTTAACCACATTACAAAGTTTTCGTGTAGATTTTTTTTCTCAAGAGGGACCGAAGGCTCTTCCTTTCCCCTCTCATGCTTACCAGCCCTGCGTTGGGACTGGATAGCACTCCTTTCAAAGCCACCACATCAGCCTCGGCACATATTCTTGCCCTTTTCATTCTTGTCTCCATTACACTTGATTTCCAAGTCCTCCCTTACCAGCTGGCCCCTGAGCTGAATGCCAAGGTGAAGGTGGTCTAATCCACAAAGCCGACATACAGGAATTCACGCTGTGACTTGTGGGGCAGGGTCCCTGATATAATGAGGCTGGCATGAAGGACCCCATTGGGCATCTGCCCTTTCTCCAGGGAGGTCACAGGAGAAACCGGATGCCACCCCTCCCTGCCCTCCTCTTGGCCTCCTCAGCAGAGCACCCTGTGTGGCGCAGCAGGTCGCTGAGGAGACAAGAGGCGAAGTGTTGGCAGGAGGAGTGGTGAGGAGGGCTGAGCAAGTGAGGAGGCTCCCGGGGCCGCGGGAGGTGGTGGAGTCTGTGGTTGCAGCTTCCTGCTTTCCCCAGCACTTGGGGCTTCAGTCAGCATGCCGCTTGCTTGCCCTCAGGACAGGAACGGAGACATAACAATGGATTTTAGGTTGTGAACGGCCTTGATGCTCGCCTCTGCCTGATGTGTCTGCTCTTTGGTCGGAAAGGTCTAACCTGAATGATGCTAGCTGGTACAACTCCAAGAGCCTGCCGTTGCTCCCAGGACCCGCAGGTGCACCCTGGACTCCCTACACCCAGGACATCCGATCGGCTGGACAAACACTTTGGAGGGGCCCTCAAGCCCCCTCTTCCTCTACGATGTTCTGTGACGCTTCCCCTGGTCTCATCCTGAGTGGCCAGTGCATCTCCTCTGGGCATTCAGGGCATTCTGCTGGTGCCTGTGTCCAGGCTCTGTCTCCCCTAAAGAGGAACTACCCCTTTCAGTGCCTTTGTGGGCTTTATGACACACAGGTTTAATGCGTATTTGCCAAATGAATGAAAAGCTGGATTAGGGGCAGGGGGCAGCAACCAGCCCATCCTATCTCATCCACAAGGCTTCACTACTTGGGGTGGGGTGGTAAGGTAAACTGTTGGGCCTGTATTCAGGGGAGACAGTGACGTCCAAAGGCATGACTCGTGGAGTCCTAATGCAATAGTAAAAGGTGAGAAAAGCAGCCAAATCGAATGGGAGACTACTCGTGGCCAGCAACGAGCCTTAGACTCTAGGATCTGACCAACAGGGCTGGAATATTCAGATACTGGGGAGATGTTGACGAAGCAAGACAGGAGGGGTAGGAGCAATGTGCAGGTTAGCAGGCACTGAACAAGGGCCTCCCCACTTCCCTCCCCTCCGCAGCTACCAGTAAGTAAAGGAGAACCTAATCTGAACAGTAATTCTGATCCCTCTCCCAGCCTCACACCAATGACCAGTGCTGGGAAGGCGAGCACCTGCGCTCAGAGGGACACCATCGGGCCTCGGCAGAGCCTCGCCTCCCTCTGCTGACCCTGGCCCCACTCAACTTTTTACCTCCAAGTCCTCCTCCCACTGGTGTCGAGCTGCAGGCCCTATGAAGGCATCTAAAGAACTGGTGGCATTGGGAAAAAAGGCTGCTGACATAAATGAACTGAGTGAGATCAGCAAGGCCAGGGAGCACGGTCCTTTCTTCTCTGGAGAAGCCTCACTTCCCATCCGCACTTCCTTCAGGGTCTAGGCAAACTCTGGCCCCAGTAGGGTAGACGGAGTACATTCCAAGGCCCCAGGGCCCGGAGACCCCATGTTCTTTTTTAAAAAAATATTTTATTTATTTATTTATTTTTAGAGAGAGGAGAAGGGAAGGAGAAAGAGAGGAAGAGAAACACCAATGTGTGGTTGCCTCTCACATGGCCCCCACTAGGAACCTGCCCTGCAAACCAGGCATGTGCCCTGACTGGGAATTGAACTGGCAACCCTTTGGTTCTCAGCCTGTGCTCAATCCACTGAGCCACACCAGCCAGGGTGAGACCCCACGTTCTTGTTCTTCCTCCTCCCTTGCCCACTTCTAAGTGGGGTGAGCAAAGCTCGGCCTGCCCCCGCCCCACTGTGCCTGCATCCACAGAGGGGTATCATTGCTTAGAGCGCCCCGACAGCCCCTGCTTCCGCCTCCTCCCTGCCCCAGCCCGCCATTGCCCCTGCTCTTCCGGCCTGCAGGTTTGCAGAGAGCTCAGCTACTCCTTTCCTCAGCTCTGGGAGCAAGTAGGTGGTAGGTGGTTAATGGGTCCAAAGGTAGCAGGTGAGGTATTGTGTGTGGGCGGGGAGGGGGCGCAGCTGGAAATGTCATCTGTCCTAGGACCAAACGAAACCAACCAGCTGCCTGATAAGGGACCTGTCCTGTGGGCTGAGGTGACACCTGCATTCAAAGTCCTGGTGAATGTTGCTTGACATTGAACGCTGGCTGAACATTGCCTTGGTGCTTTTGTGGGTGAGGTATTCCCACCTCCACAGGTACTTTTGGAGGCTCTGCTGCTGGCCCCAGGGCTAGAGGCTCTGAGGCTGCTTACTAGGCACCTCTGCAGAACCCGCCTCCACCGTCAGGGTGCCTACCTGGTTTGACCGGAGCTCCCAGGTGGGCCCTGAGCTCCTGATGGAGTTGGGGACCCCCTGTCCCCAGAGGTCCTGGGCTCTGAGTTGCACCCCCTCCCTCTAAAATGCCTTTCATCTGCTGGAAGCTCTCCCCCTTGCTCCCACTAGGTTTGAGGGGCTTAAGGCCTTGGCTTATGACCTATCAATAACAGTGCTGAGAAGAAAATCCAAGGTGAAAAACTGTCTCTCGGTCAGCCTCTAGGCTACAAAACCAGAGCGGGAGGTCAGAGAAGGAACTGGGAGGAGTTTTGTTGTCCCTGAGAAGTCCTAGCACAGAAAAGGCCGGGCGAGGGCTTTGAGCCAGAGAATCTGACTGGAGGCAGGAACCAGGCCAGCATCTCCGGGGCCCCACACCTAGCTCTGGGGGTTCTGAACTATCTTTTTACTAAGTGTCTGGGGCTTAGTCCCATGTGTGGGTTTGGGGAACAAAACTCCAGCAGTTGTGAACAGCTCCAATCCCACTCTGCGTGGTGCCGCGGGACACGATGGGGCCTCAGCCCCAAGTAGGTCTGGGTGTGTGGGGCGCTGCTCTCAACCCCACACTCATAGCTGGGCCTTGGCTCCATCCTCGGACTTGGGTAAGAGGAATTCCTGATTATGGTTGGAGCTCCCGAGGAAGGTCGTGCCCTGCTTCTTGAAACTGTTCTCCCTCAGGTTTGGAGGAAGCTGCCAATGGCAGGTCTTAAGCCTGTGAACTGTAGATGTCAGTCCAGACTGCCTCCTCTGGGCCCCCAGTGACAGGCGCCGCCCGGCCTATGCTCCTTACCAGCGTGATGCCTGGTTGGACTACAGGGGACCGGAGTTGGCTCCAGCTGGTATGACCAGGAATGGACACCCCATGGACGTTCACCCAGAGCAGATGGGGAATGAGGCCAGACCTTCTGAATTTCAGAGACTGACTTTAGCCACAGGTCAACTCAGTGTCGTCGAAGCCCCAGGATGTCTTTAAGTGGAGGACAGACAGGGCTCTTCCTTACCCGTGAGTCCAGATCTAGATCCCAAGGCCTGCCCGACCTCTGCCCCAGCCCCCTGCCGCTGAGGGCAGACCAGCCTTCTCACCTGTGTGCTGCGCGCCCCTCCCAACACCTCTCCCCCTCAGGCCTTCCTCCCTCCGAGCCTGGAATTCCTACAGCACTTCCCGTCCGCACACGGAACCGTCTGACTGGTTGGTGATGTCTGTCCGTCCTTGGCAGTGGGAGTCCAGCTCCCGGCAGACAGGGGCTTTCCTTTGCATCTTCTGGAACCCTTCTCTGTCAGAACGCAGGCAGACGGCAAATTCATGCCACCCGACAGGAATCTTTGGCAAAGTCTTCCTTCACAGATGCCCTTGGCGCCACTACCGCCCAGTGACCCAGGTGGAGACAACACCAGAGAGCAGATGCAAAGATTTATTGTTGAAGGGAAGGTGAAAAAGAGGGCGAAGGGCTGGGATAACGAATTCTAGCCGACAGGCAGTACGTGCCCCTTGGCCAGGGCTAGGCCCCCCTCTGGGGGACTCTGTAGGCTAGCAGGCAGGAGTTCTGTGCCTCATTCCCAGGCTAGTTGCCTTCCCCCAGCCTTGCAGGTTTCCTCCTCTCATTCCGGGGACGCCAGCTGACCTGGGGCTCCCAGGTTGGATGGCGGAGCTGGGCCTTTCCTTTGGCGAACCTGCAGCTGTGTGGAGGGGCCACCACCCACTCTACAGCCATCTGTCGGTCTGTGTGCATCTGTCAGTCTGTGTGCCCCCAGGCCGGCTGGCATCCTGCCCTGGCTGAGGCTGCTACCTGGAGGTGGCCTGTGAAATGCTGGGGCTGGGGCTGGGGCTGGGGCATAGCAGGACTGGCCCCGGGGATGTCAGACTTTGAGTCAGAGACTCGTCCAGCTTGCGGGTCTCAGCCTCCAAGACAGTGGCCTCAGGGGCCTGGGCCACGGCGAGAAGGGAGTGGGAGAGGCTGTGGTGCAGGCCCACTAGCTCTCGGCTGGTCTGGACCGAGCGAGCGATATAGTCCTGCTTCTGCTTCCGCTCCAAGGCCAGCTGGGCTCTCAGCAGGGCCACCTGATGGGCAGAAAAACCAAGAGAGAGAGAGAGAGCAGGTGAGGGTCTTGAGGCTGCCCCGACTTTTCCTGCTCTGCTCCTGTGGCTGCCAGACCAGCGCTGGAACCAACTCTATCACATCTATGCACCTCAGGATCAGGCTTTACAGCGTTTTGGGGAGGGGCCCCTGGGAATCACAGAATCCAGTGATCGTCAACCCTGGCTGCACAGGAGACTCAAGTAGGGAGCTTGAATAACAAAACTATTCCTCACCTTCATTGAGGGATAAATCACATGTAAAAATGCCCAGGTTTTGAGTGCACGTCTTGATGAATTCGACAATGTACAGTACATACCCACGTATCGATATAACTGCTATCCCAATCAAGGTACAGAATATTTTACTGCAGTAAGTTCCACCGTGTCCTTTTTGGAAGCTTTTGAGAACTATCCTGACTTCGTTAGACTGGGGCGAAGCCTGGGCACCAGTATTTTTTTCAAAGCCCCCAAGGTGGCTCCGCTGTGCAGCCAGGGTTGAGAATCCCCGACTAGCCTGCCCTCCACCCCTCAGACGGGCACACTGAGACTGCCAGGAGGCGAGGTGCTGGGAGCTCAGGGCGCACACGGGACTAGGGTGGGGCGAGAGAGGCTCCGAGGGTGCAGAACTTAAGGAGGCACTCCAGGATGACAGCCAGGGACTCCCAAGTTCTACTTCCAAGGTGCCTCTCTCGCCTCGTCCTAATCCGGGCCCTGTCTCAGGGATTGCTCTGTATGAATTCAAAGGAATAGCTTAGGTCTAGCTGCACAGTCAGGCTCTGCCAGGAGTGACTACAGATTTCTCAAACAGGCCCAGAAGTAAACATTCCACAGTTCTTTTTATTCCTGAGCCTACAAAGACAGGGGAACCTTTAGTGAGGCCTACGAGGCAAGAAGGCATTCTATGGAGTTTCTCTGAGCGTGGCGGCTTGACCTGGGTTCTGAGGACCTCGGCGGTGCCTGGGGCTGGGCTGTTCTGCTGGGTGTGCCGGCCATAGTCCTGCCTGCGCAGGTGCAGGTGAGGGTGGAGGAGTCCCAGAGACTCCCAGGTGCTCGAGTCTGTGCACCTAGCTTCTTCTGCTCCTTAGTCCTCTTCCCCGTCCTCTCCCTCCCTGGGTAGGAACCGGGAGGTCTGGGCCCGGGACACGCTTTCTTCCTCACTCCCACCCTGTCCATATGGGGGGGGTGAGTTAGAACTGGGCTTTTTGTCTCCCACGCAGACTGAAGTTCTCTGAGGTGGGACCTGTTTCCGCTCTCCCTGAGGAAGGTTCACAATGGGTCAAGCACATGGCAGACATAAAGCTGGTTGCCTGAGTGCAAGGGAGGGAAAGGGGGCTTAGAAAACAGATCCTTCTAGAACGTACCTCTTTCTGCAGTTCAGCTGTGTGCTTGGCCTCTAAGGAGCCCTTCTGTCCTCTTCCATTCTGTGGAAGACAAATGCCACTCCTGTTGGAACAGGCCTTCCTGCCCTGGGCGTTTTGTGGGCACCCTTAGCCGGCTCGCCACCATCCTGGGGCCAAGGGCAAGGGCCGCGGGTCAGAAGTGTCTGAATGCAGACTGAGTGCTATGGGGCGCCCTGGCCCCAGGGCAGGAAGAGGCCCAACCCAGCCCAATGGGTGATGCCTACGGGGACCTGAGACTGAGCTTCCGAAAGGTGTGGACAGCAGTGGGTTTGGGAGGCAGCTTTTCCTGTACAGGAAAACACCATGCACTGCTCTGTGCTAGCCCTGGGCTGTGATGCAGAGAGGAGGTAAGACCAGGTGCCTGACACTGGGAAGCTCTTATTAAAGGAAGGGGGATGGAGAGCTGGGAGATGCTCAGCCACCAGAAACAGTCTCTGCCCACCAGGGGGCCAGGCTGTCTACTGATGGGCATGCTGGTTTGGGAAACCCTGCCCGAACTCCTTACCCCAAAAAGGGACTCTGGCCCCAGGAAAGAGCATGGACACTAATCTTGCAAATTCAGTATTTCAAGGGGCAATGAGGTCTATGGTCTGCAAAGCTGCTATCAAGCTCGGCTCTGGGAGCAGGAAGACTAGACCTCAGTGAAGGCTGAGTTCCTCAGAATGCAGGGCTACTGGCCTTGACTCCACCCCACCCCCGATGTTGGGCTTCCCTCATGGGTCCGAGACAGACTGAGCAGGGCTGGCTGGGGCAGAACCCAGTCAGGAGGGGCTCTCTGGATTCCTGGAGGTAGCTGTCTCCCCTCGAAAGGGCAGCCTCGGATAAGCACTGCAGAGGGCTGCTTCTGGTGGCTGGGGATAGGCTCTCCTGACGCTGCAGGCAATAAAAAGCAGTAAACCTGAGGTGTGGGTGACGATGCTGTGGCTTCGCTGTCCCCTGTCCGCGATGCGCGCAGGAAATCCCTCTTCAGCTTCCTCCGCTCTCGCTCCACCTGCCAGGATACGAGTGAGAAGTCAGGGCTTGGCTTGGCGCTGGGGCTGCTGCAGAGCCACCTTTATCAAAGAGAAGGCTGGTGCATGTGTGGGTTTGCGTGTAAGGGGCCAGCAGTCCTGAGAAGCTAAACTCCTGGTCATGGGGAACACACGCTGGGACCACCCTGAGTGCGAGGACGTGATCCTGGGCCAGAGAGGCAGGGCCGGCCTCTCAGGCCTTTGGAGCAAGGGTCAGCAAACATTTCTGTGGTATTTGGGCTTTGCAGGCCACTTGATCTCTGTTGCAACTGTTCAGCTCCATTAGTGTGGCCTGCAAGCAGCCGTAGATAATACATGAACGATTGGGCATGGCTGTGTTCCCATAAAACTTTATTTTCAGAAGTAGGCAGCAGGCTGAATTTGGCCCTCGGGCTGCAGTTTACCAGCCCTTGCTCTGGGGGCTGCACCAGCAGTAGGGATCATGCCCGCTGGGCCTCGAAGGAGGGAGAGGAGGATGGAAGTTACCTGCTCCAAGGCGGTCCGCAGCTGGACATTGTGGCGCTGCAGCCTGCTCCGGTCAACCTCCAGCTGCGCCACCACTTGCTGCAGCTGTTCAAGCCTCTGTGCCCACGGCTGCTTCTCCTCCATCCCAGCACTAGGCTCACCCTCCACTCCTGAGCCCTGTGGGAGAGGGCTGTGAATCTCACCTGGGCAGCCCCATAGCCAGGTGGGGAACAGATAGATATAGGGGTAAAGGGACCACACCAGCAGGTCTGGGATTCAAGATACAGTTCCCGAGAGAAGAGGACAAGCCCTTAGGTAGGAGCTCCCCCTTGGGCCATCGGTTCCCACCAGGAACCGATGGGCTCCACTCACCTCCCCCAGCAGTACACCCGCCTCTCCTCTGGGCCCCGGTTCTGCTCTGCTGGCCGGGCCGGGGTTGTGGAGCCGCTCCTTCTCCAGAGCCTGTCTGGTGAGCTGCAGCTCATCCTGGGGTATCAGGGTGTGGAACAAAATCATGCCATGGCAACCTCACATCCAGGTTCATTCCACCCTCCATCCTCAGTTCAGTGTTCTCATCAGGGCATACTCTTTTGTGTCCTGGAGCCTCTGAACTCTTCCAGTGCAGAGCCTTCATTTTACAGATGGATGAAATGAGGGAGCAGAGAGGGATCTGCCCAGGGATATACGGTGGGCTAGGACGGAACCTGTCTCGTTTCAGACCTGCCATAAGCTAAGTGATAACGTGGAGCCCTGGGGAGAGAGCTTGGCCTTCGGAGCCACGCAGAGCCCGGTACCACGTCTTCACTCACTGACTAGATGGTTAGGAGATGAGCTCTCCTCAAACCCCAGTCTCCTCATTTGTCAAATGACCACATGCTCCATGAAGCAGAGATCAAACCTCTGGAGTCACGCCCCTTTAGATAAATGCAGAACCTAGTGCCAGACCTGTTCCAGGCCCCTGTGTTGCATCAACGGTAACGGGCACGAAGGGAGACAAGGTGGGTGTGCACGTGGGCGGGGAGTTGCCGGGGAGAGCGGAAGAGCGTCACGGTAAAAAGACCACTTGGATCTGCTTCTGCTTCTGCCATTTACTAGTTGTACGACCTTGGACAAGTTCTTCACCTTCTCTGAACTGCCATTCCTCAACCGTAAAATGAAAATAATAGCAGTCCCTACTCTTCAGGCTTGTTGTGGAAGAAAATGAGAGTAACAATGCCCAGCACATAAGAAGCTGAAAATAAAAAATAGTACCTCTTCGAGGAAGGACTGCATTTGAAAGGCATCCTTGAGTGGCTGTGGCGGGAGACCCTGACTGGAGCCACATTATGGAGGGAATACTGCTCGGTAACCCAACAACGTGGACAGGAAGTGCCCTCCTGCCCAGCTGTACACCTTTCTTTTTCTGTGTCTATAGGAACGGCCTTGTTTCACTTATTGAACGCTTTCTTCCTATGCACCTCGTACGTACTATCCCATTTCATACTCAGAATGGCACTCTGGGGCTGGTACCATCATTCCCTACCTTATCCATGAGAAATGCTGTGTTACCTAGGACCACACAGCTAACCAACTGCAGAACTGTATATTGCAAACCCAGGAACTTGACTCCAAAGTTCATAAACGTAACCCTTCCCTGCATGCTGCCCTTTAACCAGGGCAGAGCACTGGGGACTCCCAGAAGCCAAGTCCCTGCAGAGCTGCATGTCTGAGATGACGAAAGCATTCTCTGGGCTCAGCACAAGGATGCAGAGTTTATATCCCAGGAAAAATGGGCTTGGTTCCTCTTGGCAAGAGAGACAGTGCCTCCCTTGGTCCAATAGCCAGCCCAGTTTTCCGGACTGCCTGCTCTGTGAGGGCCTTGTGCTCAGTGCTAGGGGTTCAGAGATGACTAAGCCATGGCCCTGACCTTGAGGTTAAATGTTACACCTTCAGGTCCACTTCCTTCCTCGCTCATCATTCCACGGAGGAGCCCACTTATTCCCAACTGCTGACGACTCCAAAGCCTCTCCAGTCTCAGTCGCATCCTTTAACTCCACAGTACTTCGCAGATCTGCCCACTGGACATCCCCCTGCATGGCCCACTGGCACCTCGCTGCACTGCCAAACCAAACCCATCATTCCACTCTTCCCCAAACCTGCATTTCTGCACCTCAGTGAGCAGAAACCTGGGGTCTGATTTCTTGCTGTCCTTTCTCCACTCCCCAGCCTCTCAGGCAATCACGTATCTGACGTCCTGGGATCACCTCGGTCTACCACCTACGTGCCTCCAACCACACTTCCTACCTCCGGTCTCCACCTCCCCCCGACGTCTAGCACAGCCTCTGAGTTGGTGTTCTCAGGTCTACTGCTACTCCGCACAGCCCGAGTGACCTTCCTGAACTGTGTATCTGATCACACCCTCCCCTGCCCTGAGCCCTTTGTCCACTTCCCACCAGTCATCCACCTTGTTAACTTGACTTACAAACCCTGAATGATTGGGCCGCTACAGTCCTCTCCTGACAATTCCTCCTCATTGTTGCAGGAGCCTGAGTTCCCTACACAGATGCTCCATGTTCTCCATCTTACCCAGAAAGTGCCTCCCCGTCCTGCACTTGGCTATTTCCTCACTGGTCCCTTCAGATCTAACCTTAAACACCCCTTTTACCAGGAAGCGGCTTGGGACTCACCCCCAGGAAAAGTTGGGTGTCCCCCTAGCATGCTCAGAGCACACTAAACTCCCCCAATGAGGCAGTGATTACAATTAGGTGCTGCGTTCTAATTGCTTATCCACTAGACCGGAAGCTCTACGAGGCCGGGGACTGTGGGTGTCCCATTCTCTTCGCATCCCCACAGACTAGCGCAGTGACCTGGATTCCACTCACATTGAGGTGCTCGTGATCTCAGCTCTCGCACACTCTGAGGGGCTGCAAGTGCAGGGTGGCAGGCGGCCCCTGAGTTCAGCCACACGGGGCTCTGCCCACTGGTCCTGACGACCCACTGAGTGACTCACCTGCAGCCTCTGCTGTTCTGAGTCCCGCTCCAGCATAGAGGATTGAAGGAACATGGCCACCTCCTGCAGACTGCTGACACTAGCTTTGCTCTGGGCCAGGGACAGCGCCAAGTCCTGCGCCTTCTCCCTCCACTCGATCTCCCTGGCCTCTGTCTGCCTCAGGGCTGTCCACAGTCGCTCCAGCTCCTGCTGCAGCCTGGGTCCTGCAGAGTCCAACTCTGTGGAGGGCTCCCCTGCTGGGGAGGCTTTGCGGCTGTGGGCTGAGTCCTCCAGATTCTTCCTTTGCTCCCTCAGCTCCAGGATCTCCTCTTCCCTTTGTGCTAGAGTCAGCTGGAGCTCCCTGAGGCTCTCACGGAGGCCCCTCACCTCTTCCTCTTCTCTCTCCGACCCCAGGTTCTGCGTCTCTTGGATCACATCCTCTCGGAGCCTCTGGGCCAGAGACTTCTCCAGTAGCTGCCTCTGCTTCTTGTGACATCTCAGTTCTTCATCCCTCTGTGCAAGTGCCTGCTGCAGCTCCTGCACAGCCACCTGGTGCCGGAGGTCCCGGTCCTGGATCTCACCTTCCCGCTTCCTCAGGACCTCCTCCAGCTGCCGTGCTTGTGCCTGGCAGGAGTCCAGGGCAGCCTGCAGGGTAGACGCACTGACCTCCAGGCTGTGGCTCAGTTCTGCCTGCCGAAGGAGATGCTGCTCTTTCTCCTGTAGGGCAGCCTCAGCCTTGCTGAGGGCCTCCTGCAGAGCCTCTGCCTGGCCCTGGGCAACCTCCTCCCGCTGTTGGGAGGACTGGCTTTCCACCCGCAGGACCTCCAGCTCCTGGTCCCGCTCCTTGAGCATTGCCTTTGCCCGCAGCCAGCTGTCCTGCAAGGCCCTGGCCTCTGCCTCGTGTTCCTGCTCCCGCTCTGCAAGCTGCTGCTGCAGGGCCAACAGAGCCTGCTCCTGCTCCCGAGACTCCACCCTCAGGTCTCCCAGCACCTCCTCCAGGGCCTGTACCTGCCGTCCCTCCATTTCCAGCTCTTCCTGGAGCCTCTGCACATGTTCCTTGTGGTCCTCAAGCTCTCCCTGCCGCTCTTTCAGTGTCACGTGGGCCTGCTCCAGAGCTCTCTGCAGGGCGCTTGCCTCTTCCTTCACGCTCTCCTCCTGCCCCTGGGCCTGCTGCTGTTGCTGCTGCAGGGCCTCTAGCTCCTGGGCGCTCTGGGCCAGCGCTCTCTGGGCCTCTTCTAGCTGACCCTGGAGTGACTGCTCTCTCAGCTCCCCCTGTTCCCTGGCTTCCTGCAAATGCTGCTGCAGGACCGCGATCTCCTGCTCTCGCTGGGTCAGGAGTAGGCTGGTCTCACCCACCTTCCTGTGGAGGCCCTGGAGCTGCTGCTCCAGCTGGCCCTTGTGCTCCTGAAGTTCCTGGATACGCTCCTGCTGACATTCTACCTCCTTCTCCTTATCACGCAGGATCAGCTTCAGGTGCTCCAGGCTCCCTCGCTGGGCTTTATGCTGGCCCTTCCCCTCCTCGGCCCGCTCCTGCATCAGCTGCCTCTGAGAGGTCAGCTCCCGGCCTCGCTCTCTCAAGGACAGCTTGATCTGCTCCAGGTCCTCCTCGAGGAGCTTGGTCTGCAGTGTCCTCTGATCTTCCAGGACCTGAATCCTCTCCTTCTGCAGCACCGTCTCCTGGTCCCTCCTCTGGAGGTCCTGGGTCAGACGCTCTTTCTGCCTCTGCAGCTCCTCGATCTGTTCTCGCTGGGACCTCACCTCCTGGTCCTTCTCCTGCAGCTCCCTTGCCAGAAGGCTGCTGTGGCCCTCCAGCTCCTGGATCTGGCTGCTGTGCACCTGCAGTTCCTGGCTCCTTTCTTCTAGGTCCAGGGTAAGGTGGGTCAGAGCCACCCTCTGCATTTCCCTCTGGCCCTCCAGCTCCTCGATTGCCTTTTGCTGGCACTCCATTTTGTGATGGTTTTCCTCTAGTTCCAGGGCCAGGCACTCCAGCGTGACCAACTGCTTCTTCAGATCCTGAATCTGGCCTTCCTGGGATTTGATCAGTTGGTCTTTCTTCTCGAGTTCTAGAAGCTGATGCTCCAAGACGTTCCTCTGCGTCTCTTGATCCTTCTCAAGCTCTCTGATCTGTTCCCTCTGCACAGTCAGCTTCTGCTCTCGCTCCTGGACGGCCATGGGCAGATGCTCCAAAACGGATCTGCACCTCTCCAGCTCCTGAATCTGTTCCTGTTGCAGGTCCACCTCTTGGTTCCTCTTCTTTAGGTCCAGGGACAGCAATTCCAAAGCCGCCTTTTGCATTTCCCGCTGCTTCTCCAGTTCCTGGATCCTTTCTTGCAAAGCCTCCACTTCCCCATCTCTTTCGGAGAGGGCCTGGGCCAAGACAGCCAGGTTCTCCTGCAGAGCCTTCCCTTGGGCCACCTTCAGCTCGCCCTGCTCCTGCAGAGCCTGGGCTCTCTCGCGCTCGCTCTCCACCTCCTCATTTTTCAGTTTCAGGGCTGAGCGAGCAGTTCGCAGGTCTTCTTCCAGGACCCCGGCAGCACTCGCCTGAGCCCTGGCTTCTGCGACAGATGCTTGCAGATGCTGCACTTGGGCTGTCAGGTTCTCCTTGGCTGCCTGAAGTAACTCTCGCTCATTCTGGAAAACAAGATGCACAGCCACCTTGGACAACACTTCCTTGACACCGTCACTGTGACACAGGCCCTTCCTTTCCCTGCTTTGCAGCACCAGCATTGCCAGGGACTTGGACCAAAAGAACTCATGCATTCCACTTAAGCTAATAAAAGAACATCCCTAACTATGTCCCAGGGCTCTATCATGCCCAGAGGAGAAAGCCTGGTGCAAACGAGCCATCCCAGACTCTGGGCTTTGAGGGCAAGGGGCAAAAATTTCAACCTCAACTCAGAAAAATAATTGAAGGAGGATTCACTAGGGCCTTGATAATGGCCCTCGGGGATGTGGGGACAGCCAGAGAAATAGACACTGCTGAAGGAAGTTGGGCACTGCATATGGATGGGGTAGGACCACAGACCAAAATGGGCCTGGGAGCTAGAGCCTGGGGCCCGAGGGACCACTCCTGAAGCAACGCCCTCCCCCAAACCAGCACCACTGTACCTGGGCTTCCATCCCTTGCAGCTCTGCTCGCCGTAGGCGGCTCTGTAAGGATGCCACAGTTTCGTGCAGTTCCATCAGCTCAGACTCCAGGGACTTCTGTTTTTCCTCCCACTTGGATTTCTCTTTGGGAAGAGGAGAGGTAGTGGAGCAAGGCCCATGGTTGTGGGAGGAAGAAAAGAGGGAGGCAGATGGAAAATGGGGAACAAAAGCAAAGGGAAGAAGGCCAAGGAGAGAATTATATCCAGTTTCAGAGACATCACCCATCTGCCAGCTGCTCCCGTTTGTCTGGGCTCCCGGCTGCTTCCAGACTCGTGTCTGTATCTGCTGCCCAGCTCCAGCACTGCCCCATAACTCATCACCCCAACAACTCCTCATCCTGTTCACACAGACATCCTCAGCCCCGGATTCCAGACAGGGTTGAGCTAAGACATTGGAGATCCTTGCCAGTCACCAGCTCTATGACTTTGCTGAGGTTCCTAGAGACCAGGCTTGCTTTGCTGGCTGCCCCGCATCCCCACCATTTCTACAAAAGGCACCAGAACCCAGGGCTATGTGGATGGCTCCCAGGGCGACCCTCTGGGACACTTTCAAGGCCCAGACCCACTCCCCACATTGTCCTCTTCTCTTCCACAGTAGAGCCTGGAGCCTCAGGACCCTCCCCTCTGCGTTTCTTCCCAAGTAATCACCACCCTTTTGAGCCCTTGGCTGTGGCACGGGTGTGTTCTCTCCAGATCCCTACTCCTGCTATCTCCCAAACAGGCCATAATCCCGCTGTCAAAGGTTATTAATTTTTAAGGACATTGATGAAGATGACAAAAATAAGTAATGTGGATACATGACAAAGGATAAAGAATTTTATAATGTCCTCACAGTCCTGGTCCCAGGCTGCCAGTTTTTAAAACTGCAGACAGAGAAAATGGAAGCCTAGCCAGCAACTACTCACTTCATCAGATCTGTTTCTCCTAACCCCTTCGGCCAGGATGGCCCTCAGAGGCCATGTAAAGCTGAAAAACAGTTCATGGGGTCATCACCCCTTTGGAGATGCCTGTAGGTCCTTCTCAGTTCTGGGAGAGCAGTGGCTGCTAGGCCTGTCCCCGCCCCTTCTGGGCTTCCCGCCTTTCCTCTCGGCTCCCTCCAAAGGCCCCTGGCTGCCTTTAGCTTCTCACCTTCCTGGTTCTGGGAGAGCTGTCTCTGCAGATCCTGCAGCTCTGTGTGGACTTGGCTCTTCTCAGCCTCTCTGTCAGCCAGACGCTGTTCCAGCTTCTGTGCCTGATCCCTCAGATCATCCTGGGAAGAAAGGGCACGGTTAAACTCAAGTTCCTCCTTCCCCACAGAGCTGTCCCGGTCCAGGGCCCAAGCCCTCTTCCCGTGTGCACTTGGCTTCCTGAAGTGATAAGCTCTGCTCCCGCTGACTGGAGCCTAGACTCCCCTTCTGTCCCGTCCACGTCGTTTGGAACAGAACTCCTGCTAGAGCCTGAGCTCGGGGTCCCATCTCCTCCCCCTAAACTCCTACTGCAGAGCTTAGCTCAGAGGCCACTTTTCCTTCCTTCTGACCTTCCTCAAGTCAGAATGTATTGTCCCTTCCTCCTATTATCATATACACCTGTTATTGATCCAGCTCATTCTATCGGTTCTGCCTCATCTTAGAATGCAGTTTGGCTCCTCTGCCATGGCATGAGCCTTCCTGAGGGCAGAGATCAGGTCTCTCTGCATCTTGTGTCCCCAGCTCAGTGGCTGGCACATAGTGGCACTCATTTCTATTGGCTGACATAGGTTTCTTGTGAGGTGGAATTTGCAGGACAATTAGTTCAGCCTTAGGCTTAGACTGTCCCTACAAAGGGCAGCCTCAGATCTCAGGGATCTCAATTTGTTGGTTTTTACTTCGAGGTCTTGGCACCCAGCACAATTCATGGTTGAGAGGAAAATGATGCAGAATAATACCATACGTCTGTACGGAGTTTTTGCGTTCACAGGGCTCATAGAACTCCCTCACTGATCTCATGCTCACAGCCCTGTGAGACAGCCGTGATTTGCCCCACTTTACTGCCAAAACCAAGGCTCGGGAAACCAAATGCTTGCTTCCTGGTTGCCAGGGAGAAAGTGATCAAGGTGGAACTCATCCCAACCTGATCTCGGGAAGCAAGCCAGTCAAACTACTGCATGAGCCTTGTCTGGGGAGGTGAGGGGGTCCAGGGAGGAGAGCAGGGAGACATACCCGGGCCTGCTGCGTCTTCCACAGGTCTTGGTGGAGCTTGCGGAGGGCAGATGCCACCGCCTCAGCTGAGAGAGCCGTCAGGAGGGGCCCTCTCTTACAGAGGACCCTCGCTCCATTCTGGTCTGAACAAATGAGGAAACACCTCCTGACTGGGCTGCGTATGTAAGGAAACAGCCACACCTCCCCAGACATGGCCTTGGCCTTCCCACTGATCCCTCCTCTCCTCAAGGAACCCCTCTAAGTAGCTCATTCATCATGCACCTTCTGCATGCCTATGTGCCAGGCACTGTGGTGGACACTAGGTAACACTAGGTAAGCTGTCATTTGTTAGGCATTTAATAAGTGCCAGGAACTGTGTGAGCTATTTTACCTCTGTAATCTCATTAACTCCTTAGAAAAAAATCTTGAGGGGTAGGTACGTTTAACATCTCATTTTATAGTCGAGAACATCAAGTTCAGAGAGGACAGGCGACTTGCCCAAAGACACACAGCTAGCAAATGG
>PVKM010023780.1:0-20941 GCA_004027735.1 Carollia perspicillata | reverse complement strand
AAAAAAAAAAAAAAAAAAAAAAAAAAAAAAAAAAACCAAGCAGCCAAAATGGAAGACAAAGAAACAGACCACAAATGAAAGAATAAGAGAATTCTCCAGAAAAAAGAACTAGGTGAAATGGAAGTAAGCAATTTATCAGATAGAGAGTTTAGAGTAATGATTGTAAGGATGCTCAATAACATGAACAAAGACATAGAAACCATAAAAAAGGATGAGTCAAAAGTAAAGAGTGCAATATCTGAAATAAGTAGTACACTAAAAGGAATAAACAGTAGGTTAGATGAAGTAGAGGATCAAATCAGTGATTTGGAAGACAAAGTAGGAAAATTCACCCAGGCAGAGCAGCAAAAAGGAAAGAGAATAAAAAAAATTAATAGAGCTTAAGAAACATTTTGGACAACATGAAGCACAACAACATCTGCATCATGGGCATACCAGGGGAAGAAGAGAGTGAGCAAGGGATCGAGCACCTATTTGAAGAAACAATGACTGAAAACTTCCATACTCTGGTAAAAGAAGAAGACACACTAGACCAGAAAATTCAGAGTCCCAAACAAATTGGACCCAAAGAAGCCTACTCTGAGACACATCATAACAAAAATGACAAAGCTTAAAGACAAGGAGAGAATCCTAGAAGTCACAAGAGAAAAGCAGGTAGTTACACACAAGGGAGCACCAATTAGACTGTCATCTGACTTAACAGAAACATTTCAGTTCAGAAGGGAGTGGTGTAAATATTTAAGGTGATGAAAAACAAGGACTTACCACTAAGGCTAATTTACCCAGCAAGGCTAGCATTTAAAACCAAAGAAGGAAGCCCCGGCTGGCATGGCTCAGTGCATTGAGTGCTGGCCTGCAAACCAAAGGGTTGCCAGTTTGATTCCCAGTCTAGGGCACATGCTTGGATTGTGGGCCCCATCCCCCTGGTAGGGGGCATGCGAGAGGCAACCATACATTAATGTTTCTCTTCTTTTCTTTCTCCTTCCTTCCCCATCTCTAAAAGTAAATGAACAAAATCTTTTAAAAAATTAAAGAAGGAATAAGGAGTATCCCAGGCAAGAAAAACCTATAGGAGTTTGTTAACACCAAACCAATACTGCAACACATGCTAAAGAGCTTGCTTTAAGAAGAAGAAGAAAGGGATAAAGAAAAAAAATCAGAGGAAAATAGTCTACCAATAAAATGGCACTAGATATGTATACATCAATAATCACCTTAAATGTAAATGGCTTAAATGCTTGAACCAAAAGACAGGGTAGCTGAATGCATAAGAAAACAAGATCCATATATATGTTACCTCCAAGAGACCCATCTCAGGTCAAAACCTACACACAGACTAAATATAAAGAGATGAAAAAAGATGTTTCATGCAAATGGAAAAGAAAAAAAAACTGGGGTAGCAGTACTTATATCGGACAAAATAAACTTTAAAACAAAGGCTGTAGTAAGAGACAAAAAAGAACACTATGTAGTGTTAAAGGGAACAATCCAACAAGAGGATATAACCCTAGTAAATATTTATACACATAACATAGCAGCGCCTAAATATGTAAAGCAAATCTTGATGGACATAAAAGGAGCGATCCACAGAAATAGCATCATGGTCACAGATTTTAACACCCCATTGACTTCAATGGATAAATCTTCCAGACAGAAAATCAACAAGGAGACAGGAACTTTAGATGACACACTAAATCAAATGGATTTAAATGAAAACTTCAGAGCATTTCACCGCAAAGCAGCAGAATATACATACTTTTCAAATGCACATGGAATGTTTCCTAGGATAGACCACATCTTAGGACACAAAACAAATCTCAATAAATTTAAGAAGATTAAGATTAAATGAAGCACCTTCTCTGACCACAATGCTATGAAACTAGAAATCAATCGCAAGAAGAACACTGAAAAACACTCAAAGACATAGAAGCTAAATAACAGGTTATTAAACTATGAATGGGTCAATAATGAGATCAAGGAAGAAATCAAAAGATACATTGAAACACATGAAAATGAAGACACAACAATCCAAAATCTGTGGGACACTGGAAAAGCAATCCCAAAAGGGAAATTCATAGCATTACGGGCCTAGCTCAAAAAAAAAAAAAAAAAAACAAGAAAAAGCTCAAAGAAACAATTTAACTTCACAGTTAAAGGAATTTGAAAAAGAACAACAAACAAAGCCCAAAGTGAGTAGAAGGAAGGAAGTAATAAAGATCAGACCAGAAATAATGAAATAGAATCTTTAAAAAAGATACAAAAGATCAACAAATCCAAGAGCTGGTTCTTTGAAAAGATAAACAAGATCGACAAATCTTTAACCAGACTCATCAAGGAAAAAGAAAGAGGACCCAAATAAACAAAATCAGAAATGAGAGAGGAGAAATAACAACAGACACCAAAGAAATACAAAGGATTGTAAGAAAATACTATGAACAACTATATGCCAATAAACTGGGAAACCTGGATGAAATAGATAAATTCCTAGAAGCATACAACCTTCCAAAACTAAATCAGGAAGAACCAGAGAATATGAATAGACAGATACATGTAGTGAAATTGAAGCAGTAATCAAAAAACTCCCAACAAACAAAAGCCCTGGACTGGATGGCTTCACAGGTGAATCTTATGAAACATTCTAAGAGAACTAACCCCTCTCCTTTTAAACTATTTCATAAAATTCAAGATAAAGAAAGGCCCCCAAACTCATTTTACAAGGCCAGCATTATCCTAATTTCTAAAACCAGATAAAGACACTACAGAAAAGAAAATGGTAAGCCAATATCCCTGATGAACATAGATGCTAAAATCCTCAACAAAATATTAGCAAATTGATACAGCAATGCATCAAAAAGATCATACTCCATGATCAGGTGGGATTTATTCCAGGAATGAAAGGTTGGTACAAGATTTGCAAATCAAAAATGTGATTCACCACATAAACAAAATAAAGGATAAAAACCACATGATCATATCAATAGATGCAGAAAAAGCATTTGATGAAATCAATACCCATTTATGATAAAAACTCTCAGCAGAGTGGAATTAGACTTACAGGGGTGTCTAACCATTTGGCATCCCTGGGCCACACTGAAGAAGTGTTGCATTAGGCCACACATTAAATATATTGCAATACGTAATCACAAAAAAAATCCCATAATGTTTTTAGTAAATTTATGATGTTGTATTGGGCCCCATTCATAGTCATTCTGAGCCATGGGCAGCCCAAAGGCCATAGGTTGGACACCCCTGGATTAGAGGGAACATACCTAAACATAATAAAGGCCATATATGACAAACCCACTGCTAGCATCGTACTCTGTGGTCAAAAACTACAAGACACGGATGTCCACTTTCACATCTCTTATTCAACATAGTACTGGAAACTGTAGTTTCTGGAAACACTGATCAGAGAAGAAGAAATAAAAGTCACCCAAATTGGAAAGGAAGAAGTAAAACTGTCTTTATTTGAAGATGATATAATATTGTGCATGAGAACCCCAAAGATTCCACTAAGAAACTACTAGAACTGATAAATGAATTCAGCAAAGTAGCAGGATGCAAAATTAATACACAGAAATCAGCTGCATTTTATATGCCAATAACAAACTGACAGAAAGGGAAATTAAGAGAACATCCCATTCACAATTGCTACAAAAATAATAAAATACCTAGTAATAAATCTAATCAAGGATGTAAAAGACTTGTACTCAGAAATTTATACACTTGTACACTGAAGAAAGAAAATGAAGAAGATGCAAATAAGTTGAAGCACAAACCATGTTCATGTATAGGAAGAATTAACATCATTAAAATGTCCATACTACCCAAAGCAATCTATAGGTTCAGTGCAATTCTTATCAAGATTCTAATGAAGTATTTCACAGAACTAGAACAAATATTTCAAAAATTTATATGGCACACAAAGGCCCTGCATAGCAACAGGGATCCTGAGAAAGAAGAGCAAAGTTGGAGGAATCACACTACTTAATATCAAACTATACTATAAGGCCATAGTAATCAAAACAGCATAGTAGTGGTGTTAAAACAGACACATAAATCAATGGAACAGAATAGAGAGCTCAGAAATAAACGTACACCTTTCTAGTCAGTTAATATTCAATGGAGGAAGCAAGCACACACAATGGGCTAAAGATAGACCAATGCAATAATGGTGTTGGGAAAATTGGACAGATACATGCAGAAAAATGAAACTAGATAACTTTCTTACACCATACACAAGAATAAATTCAAAATAGATTGAAGACTTAAATGTTAGGCCCCAAACCATAAAAATCCTAGAAGAAACTATAGGCAGCAAAATCTTGGGTATTGTGTGTAGAATTTTTTATCAGCTGTGTCTCCCCAGGCAAGGGAAGCAAAAGAACAAATTAAACAAATGGGACTACATCAAACAAAAAATGTTTTGCACAGTAAAGGACATCATCAACAAAATAGACAACCCACAGAATGGGAAAACATATTTGCCGATAAATCTGATAATTTGTTAATATCCAAAATTTATAAATAGCTTATGGAACTTAACACCAAAAAACCAAACAACCCAATTAAAAAATGGACAAAGAACCCGAATAGACTTCTCCAAAAAGGACATGCAGGTGGCCAATAGACATATGAAAAGATACTCAACATCACTAATCATCAAAGAAATACAAATTAAAACCACAATGAGATATCCTGTCACACCTGTTAAAATGTCTATCATCAACACATCAACAAACAACAAGTGCAGGCAAGGATGTGGAGAAAGGAGAACGCTTTTGCACCATTGGTGGCAATGCAGATTGGTGCAGAAACCGTGGAAAGCAGTATGGAGATACCTTAAAAAATTAAAAGTGCATATGCCTGTTGACCCAGCAACCCCACTTTTGGGAATATATCCGAAGGAACCCAAAACACTAATTTGAAGGCACATAAGCACCCCTATGTTCATAGCAGTGTTATTTACTATAGCCAAGATATAGAAGCAGCCCAAGTGTCCATCAGTATCTGAGTAGGTAAAACAACTATGGGACATTTACACAATGGGATAGTACTCAGCCGTAAAAAAAAAAGAAGAAAATTTTACCCTTTGTGACAGCATGGGTGGACCTGGAGAAAATTCTGCTAAGTGAAATAAGCCAGTCAGAGAAAGATAAACACCATATGCTTTCACTCATATGTGGAATCTAATGAACAAACTGAACTAACAAGGGACATGGGGACAGACTCATAGATAGAGAGCAGGGTGACAGCTAGTGGGGGTGGAGGTGTGAGGGGGTGGAGAGACTGAGCAAAAAGGAAAAAGGACTCATGGACATGGACAACAATCTGGCGATTGCTGGGTGGAGGGGAGTATAAGGGGATTGAATGGTAATGGAAAAATACAATAAATATTAAATTAAAAATAAATGAATAAAACGGCCAAAAAAATAAATTTGGGAATTTCCTCCTTTATCACGTCCAGATTTCTGAGTTATAGGGGGTCAAATACTGTTTCATATTTGAACATCATTTTTTTCTAAATGCAATATAACTCCAAGTCATAGTGAGAGAGGATTTTTTCTATTAATGCATAACTGAAAAATTCAACTTTATTTAATGGGATCTTTGAATCAGCATGGTGGGGGAAAACAGGATACTGTCTCTGGCAGAGCTATGTGGCAGTCTCACAGAATAAACTCCCAATAAGGCTGTAATCCCTTTGTTGGTTTAACCAACAAAGCCTTTTGTTAAATGCATGATTTCAGCAAACCTTTAAAATGAAATAGACATGCCTCTAATTCTGAGAAATTTGAAGTCGTTATCCTTCTCCAGCTCCTCTGAGAGTCAGATGCATGTAGTTGGCATGGCAGTAAGGGAAGAGGCAGAGTACATCTTCTAGGTCAACCTGAATTATGGGGCAGAGATGAGCTCTCATGATTTGGTTATGAGTGTAAGTGCGGTCTGACTGAAAATTATGCCCAGGATGCAAATAGCAGACCAAGAGGGATTCATCCTTGGCCACTAATCCTACCTACTGGTTGGTTGGAGGATGGTGAGGATTTGATTAGTCTTTGTAGTTTTTATTCGAATATATGAGGTCTTGTATTTCTGGAAAGTAAAGCATGCCAGAATGGACTTCCTCAAGTTTCACTCATCATTTAAAGAAAAGACTTTGAGAGCCACAGACAGTGCCACATGGGGAAGACTGGCGCCCTGTTTAATCCCACTCCATGAATTCTCTGCTCTGCAGGTGTGGACCTCAGATGTAGCATTGTATAGGAGTGTGTCTCAGTCTTGTCTACAACCTGGAAAACCTGGGAGTGGTTTTAAAATTCTGCTTTCTTGGGTTACCTAACTCCAATCAGAAATGCTGGGCCCAGGCATCAGCAGTTTTGAAGACTCTCAAGGGATTCCAAGGGCAACTCAAGTTGAGAAGCACTGTTCCGAAGTTCTGTATTCGATGTCAGTGAACTAGCACTGTTGATCCCCAGACCTGTGGCATGTGGTGCTTTGTTGGAGGTCCTAATAGGGTTTGGGGAATGTGCTACAGACAGAGGAATTTAGAATAGCGCCGATCTCCGTCCGCTGTAGATTTAGCACAGCTGGAGTCAGCAGAACTCACAGACTCCATCAAAGCAGTCAGTTCACAGGCATTAAAAAATGAAAAAAGCCAGGCCCCCTAGAGTTGAATGCTGCCATTCTCTCTGTCTCCTTTTCTTAATAGTGTTCTACATCGTTCCATTCACCACCCCACCCCAGACTGCTGTCTGGCTGTGCTCTTATTTTTAACTAAGAAAAATAAACTTCTGTGCTGCAAATTCCCTGCACTGTCTGAAAAAGGCAATCAGCAGCTGTGTTCACGGAGATGTGGAAAATGGATCTGTTCCAATAATCAATCGAGGAAAGTTATGTTTGTGGACTCTCTGGGATGGAGCCAATGGGTGAGGGTGATAAAGTCCATTGTATTTCATTTTTGAAACTGGGTGAAGGGATGTGGAAAAAGGGATCAAAGGTTCTGTAGGAAGTGATGTACCCAGTTTTGTTGATACTTATGTCCTAATTCAAAGAAAAAGACATTGGAAAACAAGGACATTTAGAGTTGAGAGCTCTTCAGCATCCTCTCAGACTAGTACCTTTGAGGCTGGTCCTTGAAAAGCTGCCTAATGGGAAGATCGTGGGTGGGGCTCCGCCTTCCAGTACTTTTGCATTAGGTCCTGGACACTTGTAGTCTCTTCATCCATTATTTTCACATCTGTTTCACTGGGGAAATCATCTTTCTCACTTACAGAAGAAGAAACACTAAACAGCTCAAGATTTAAAAAACCAGGAAGGCTGAAAATCCTGTGCAAAGCAGATAAGGCAGAAGTTTCAAGAGGAAGTAGTTGCTCAGATTCTCACCTCCCCTAGGAAGCTCGGAAAGGGTATCTGTTCTTAAACCTGTCCCAGTGCTAATGCTAAAAGCAGTAAAACTGATGCTGTTCCTGGAACGCGTACACACAGAGCTGTTTCTCTATCTGTTGGGTATGTGCTTCTGTGATTAAAGATGGAGTGTTATGTTTGTTCGGGGCAAGAATTTCTAGACTGTGCCTACCTTTGCAAGTATTTAACTAAATTTTGTATGTTTGTTGAAGAAAACAGTGTCTTGTGCTAAAAGATTCCAATAAGTTGATGAAAATGGATTGATATGTATATCACAAGTATATAAAGTTTATGAAAGAGAGCAATATATGTTTATGAAAGAAAAAGAAGACACAAAGCATTTTTGTTTAAAATTTCTTCAAAAGAATTTTTAAAACTTTTAAAATTATAATTGATATACAGTACTTATTAGTTACAAATATACAACATGGTGATTAGACATTTATATAACTTACAAAGCGATTTCTTAGAGAAGACTATTAAAACTAGTCAAATTCAAGATATTTCTTATTCCTTTGTTACTGTAAAATGCTCTAGTGTATCTGATGCAGTGTAGGGTAGTGAAATAAATAGCCAGCTACCAAGGTTTGGAATTTACAATCCTGACTGTTACTTACTGGCCAGGTCACTTTGAATAGGTTACTCAGCCTTTCCAAGTCCCAATCTCTACACCTATAAATAGTATTTAAAATAGTGTCTACCTTATAAGGTGGATGTGAAGATTAAACTAGAGCATAAAATAAAGTTATATTGTTAGACTACCTCAAAGATATCACTTCCATTTAATGCAGAAATTACTTTTTACTTTTAGAAGGAAATTTTATCTCAACTATAAAGATAAGTTCTTGATTGTGTTAACTGAATTCAAATCTTTCTTAAGAAGTAAGGACATTAAAACAAACAATTGATTTTGAAAATTAAAACACACTTTTCTTTTTTACAAGAACTATAAAAATTAGCCTGACATAGGCCCTGGCCTGGTAGCTTAGTTAGTTAGGATGTTGTCCTGATATGCCAAGGTTGCAGGTTCCATCGCTGGTCACGGCACATACAAGAATCGACCAATGAATGCATAAACAAGTAGAACAAGTTGATGTTTCTCTTCCTACCTCAAATCAATAAATAAGACCAATTAAAAATGAGTCTGATATATTCGAGCCTTCAAAAGGGGGAGGTCCCATGAAGATCATTTGTGCCTCCCTTCACCGCCATCCCATAGCCATCTTTCTCTCTGCTCTCTCTCTCTCTCTCTCTCCTCTGACAATTCCACTCTCCCAAGACCAGATATTCTGTCACCCTCAATCCCAACCTCCAGACTCTGCTTATGTTCTGTATGAGGTAGGTGCTCTGGGTCCTGGGCCGGATGCTGATGCAGCCTTTTAAGTCAGGTGCTGCTGACTACAGAGCGGGAGCATTTGGATTCTAGACAATGAGAGAAGCTAAAAGTGGTGGTTCCATTTCATTTTGGTCTACTTATTACCTAGAGTTTGGGATTATTTTTTCACTGATTTGTTCAGGATGAACATTCATTTTGGGGGATGACAACACGGTCTAATCTCATAACACAAAAAGGTATTCCTTTTAATATCAAGACTTTGACCCTGACTCCTGTGAAAACATCACCTTAATAACCTTAATAACATAATTTGCTGCTTGTAAATGGCTCTCTTTGCCAATCTGGAGAGTCAGATGCAGCTCTAGGAGAACAAAGAGCAGGGATTATTTTTGCTTTGTTAACTGCCATATCTCTTGCATTTAGAGCCAGGCTAAGCATAATGCCTAGCTCAATGTGTATTGGCTGGAATAATGAATTTGTTTATCTCCCAAAATTTGCATCCTTCCTTCAACCCATTAGAAGAAGGAACTTTTCAATTCTTTTAATTCTTTTTATGTATGTATTTATGTACACATGTATGTATTATTCTTTTACTGTATGTATGTATGTACATATGTGTGTATTATTTTTAGAGAGAGGGGAAGGGAGGGAGAAAAACAGGGAGAGAAACATTGATGTGAGAAAGAAATATCAACTGGTTGTTGTTCGTACATGTCCCGACCAGGACCAAACTGGCAACTTAGGCATGTGCCCTCACCTGAAACAAACTGGTGACCTTTTTGCCTTGTGAGACGATGCCCAATCAACTGAGCCACAACAGTCAGAGCAGAAGAAGGAATTTTTAATTCATTCTGCAACACAGATGAGCACACAGGTACATGCATACACACAAGTTTGGATCTTTCTTTGCAGAGGTAACAGATCTAGGCTATTTTTTGGTTCTTGAAGACCATTGGTAGAATGCAGAGCAATGCACCATTGCTTAATGGCTGACAGTGAGCATATCCAAGGAAGCAATAGAGGAGGCACACTATCAATATTAAGGTATTTGGCAGGGAGAGTGAATCAAGGTACAGAATCATTGGAATAAAGAAAGCTGGAAGTCAAATAAGAAAGAATATTCCAAGTGTAGTGTGGGAGAGTCAAATTTGGAGCAATCCTCAGATCCCAGGCAGGGAGAAGCCACAGCTTTTATCAGTCATGAGGTAGAGAACTTTTCATTATTTCTTAAGGTTTGAATCAATTTAGAAAGTGATTTGTGTCAAGTAATGGAAAACTCAGCTAAGATGCTAGATTAGTCAAGATCCCATCAAGAAAGCCCAATCTATTCCAAGTAGTTCAATATCAATAATTTAATACAGGGAAAGGACTAGAAAGGGGCTGGAAAATCTGAGAAGGCAAATAGAGCATCTCAAAGAGTAATACCTCAAAGATTAGTAATAGCAGAAAGCCACTACCATTCCCAAGGCTTCAAGGACAAAAGACAGAAATGGCATTTACCAGAGTTTAAGTTCATTGCCACTTGGACCTGGATCTACAAGATGGTTCTTGGTGGAAAATGGGACCATGGAAGAGGGATAGTCATGACAGGTGTTGCGATTATGGAGGAGACATAACCAATGTGGAGATACTGCCCGAAGCAAAGGAGAAAAGGAAAAATTCCTTGGCTTTTCCATTCCTCTCATCCTCCAATTGCCTGCTACTGCTGCCACAAGGGAGTTTGGACATATCATTTGCACAGAAGAATGTAAAATAAAGCTGGGAATAAACAGGTAAATGACCAGTAAAATGGGTGGCATAAAGGAGATTTATTTTCCCTATTTAGTTAGTGATCCTGAGGCAGACACTTGTTGGTATTGGCTCAAGGACTATGAAATAAAGGCTGATGAGTCTTGGCTTCTCTTGGCCTTTCCTTCCCCTCAGGCACTTGAAGTGGCCTGTAAACCTCTAGATAATCCTAACGTTCTGTTATTACTACTGAGAGCTAATGATGATGGGCTGACTCTGCAGCCAGGATGCCCTTTTCGTGAATTACCTTCTATAATTTCCATACCACTTCCATTAGGCAAATATTATTATTATTCCCACTTTAAAGATAAGAATATTGAAGCCTAAAGAAACTAACCAACTTTCTCACATCGTCATGGTTAGTAAGCATTAAAGCCAGAATTTGAACCCAGGTAGTCTGGATCAAATTGTGTACTGTTTACACTGCTTCTTATATTTCTCTAATTAAGTCCTTCAACTGTTTTAAGGTTAAATTCCTCTTAGTTTTTTCTTTTTCAAACAAAAGAAACTAATTTTCTTTGCATGTTCATTCTTTAAGATTTTTTCAAACATCTGTCTTTTAGGGTTTTTTTTTTTTTTAATTTTATGCATGCAATATTATTGAGCAATACTAAGTTCCAAGCCCAGAGTTAGACACTGGGAAATGCAGTGAATAAAATAGTTTCCCACCTCATGGATCTGGTGATCTAAGTGTTTCTGAATAAGTATCCTAGTCTTTAACTATAGAATTGTATCCTGCAGGCTTTGTTTTGTGGATCTTAGGAGGTCTGGCACAGGGGACACTGTTCTCAGGAGACTTTTGCCAGTGGGATTGAGCTATGTACTTACCACGGCTACTATACCACTGTGCTGGGTTCTCTGTCCCATAATCTAAAATGGAAGTTGGTTTTTATTGTCACGACTGTAGATCCAGGTCGTTGGGACCAGGAAGGATAGTGGATTTGGTTCTTCAGGATGTATTCAAGACTAGGTGTTGGAACTTCAAGACAAGGCCAAAGGAGAGTTGTTAAATTCTTAAGTCTGAAGGTATAAGATTCAGGCCACAACTGTTACCACAGACCCAAACTTATTCTAAGAGCCACAAGGTCACTGTGAGCTTTGGTGAGACAAGAGGGAAGTTTCTTAGGCAGGCAGGCAGATGGAGAGTGGGGAATTGGATAGAATGGATCTGGCAACACGACAAAGGGTCTTGGGTAGGCAACCCAGGCCTCTTCTGGGAGCAGTTACAGACTGTATTTCTGGAGAACAAGATAAAAATTCAGTTAACTTTTGTGCTTTTTAGCTATCTGGAAGCAAGTGTATTATAAAATTTAGAAAAGATCAACCAAAGCATCATATTCAATGAATATGTACATACGTTTTTATGTTCATATGTTCATATTTGTGAAAATACAAGGTACAAATGACAGCTGTCTCAGATGACCAAAAGTGACCAGAGCAGTTTGAGAAGTGGGGAAAAAGAGCATCTCTGAGATGGGCCTAACAGTCTTCTGCCATTCTAAAGGTGAATGGCATAAAAGTAAATAAAGTACACTCCTGGCCCCTATGAAACAAGATTAGAAATGTCACGTAGGTGGAACGTCTGATCATATTCTATGAAGAGAGACCAGACCAGGTAGTGTAAAGGACTGGCGTGTGCTCCTTGTACAGAAGGTGTCTGGGGTCACTACTACTTCCTTTATTCAGTGTGGTGAACTTGGCCCCAGGACAAGCAGGCGAGGGATGGAACACTGGAGGGTGTAGAATGACCTAGGTGGGTAAAGGTGATTCACTGGCATCAGTCAGATGTTATGCCCACTTACCAGTTTGTTCTCTTTTTATGAACTCCCCTTCAAAATCATTCCTTCTAACTTAATCCTGAGAACCTCAAGGTAAGAACAGGACCATTAGAAAGACTGATCCGATACACAGTTAGGTCTCATTATAAAGCACACTCCTCACCACTACTGTGCTGCCCAAGGACAAGCCTGACCCCGAAGCATGGAGTGATGCTTGGAGACAGAGATTCGGAAGTTATCAGGGTCCAGGGGAGGGGAAGCAGAATTATTAGAATGTGGATTGTTTTCTATTGCATGGTATAGCAGAGCAGCCAAGGTTCTACAGAAATGAAAACTCCCTTTAACAAATATAACACTTCCAAGTGAATATAAAGGCAGTGAAAATCATCCACGGTGTGGTACTGCAACGGCAAAGACAATCCAAAGCAAAGGGAAATCTAGGTTATGGTCCCAGGCTCTGCACCTAGGGGTGGATTTTTCTGAGCAGACAAGCAGAGCCCAGTGGCTCAGGTCAACATGGCATGTAGATGGTAAAAGTACAGCTGAAGGTATCTGTGTCAGTGCAACAGAACATTGGCCAACAGATGTGAGGAGGATCAGGTTACCAGCAACATGCTTTTCCCCTTCATGTTCTGGCCACCTGCTGGGAGCCGGCATTCTAGGTCTCAGCTTTGGTTAATTGGCTTCGGGTATGAGTCCTGCTAAGCAGCCAGGAATAGATGCTCTATGTACCGGCCACACCCCCACCTCGTGGAGGCATTCACAGCTGTCACCCACAGGAAATGCAAAGCTGCTGTTCCCAGCCGCAACTGTGGGTAGCAGGGCCAGAGTAAGTGTGGTGAGGTGTCAAGAATATGATTGCTATTGTACCCTAGAAAATGCAAATGGGATTAATTTTTTAAGGCTGTTTCCTTCTGTGGTACTTGTTCATGGCTACTGTTAAGTTTAGGTTACAAAAAAATAACGTAAAGCAATATTGAGCATCTACCACAAATCAGACACTAGGCCAGGATCTATCACCTGTGTTCTTTTATTTACTCCTAACAACTCTGTAAACATTGTTGTCTTTATTTTGCAAATGAAAAATGTGTCTCATAGAAGTCAACTAGCTTGTCTAAGTTCACAGAGCTAGTAAGTGGACAGCCTAGATGTGAACTTCCTAGCTTTCTGATACTAACTCAATGGATATTCAGATGTTGGTAAAAAAAAAATAAAACAATTGTAGTATGAAAAATAGACTTGTTTTATTAGGCAATCACATAAATAAGTAGGTTTTTGCAGATTCTAGATATCACCTGGCACCCCCTGGTTAACTGCCCTGGCAATCAACCTTGGCCCAAGATTGACAGGAGAGTCAGAATATGAAATTATTCCCGCCCATGTGCATATGGAATACATGAGACAGCGACATGCATCAATAGCAGTTTGGCATCAAACTGAGGTGACAAAACCTCAGAAGATGCCTTCCCTCCCCCAGATGCAATGGGATCTAGCTTCAGCCTTGCTCTTCATATGTAGGAGTGTGAGGTGGGATGGGACGGAATGTGCTGTACAAAGAGAAAACACGGATAAGGAGGAAATAACAGAACCTGCCTCTTTGGCCTGAAGACCCAGTTCTCAAGTCTCAACCTCTTGCTCCTTGCTATTTTACTCATCCCAGTCACTCCCATTCCTGCACACCTGATCCTTGCCCAGGCCTCTCTCCAAACTCTACCCTCAGTATCAGCTTTCCACCTGGCTCTTCCAGCAGATACTCCCTGTTTAATCCCTCCTTGCCTCTGCAACATTAGTCCTTGCCTTGTAAGGGTTCATTGTAAGCATCATCATTCTTCAGGTTGATCCACAATCCCCGTTCTAACAATGGACCTCACACCCAGCATCAGGCCCCTCAGATCCCCATCCTGCCATGCCTCATGCTAGTGAGGCCAGCCTCACCAGCCTCCGCTGGGATTTTTATATCATACCCCAATATGTTTTTATTTTAACCAGTATGTGCCTTAGAGTAGGAGAGATTGCGTGGGAAGGTGAGGGTGGTCTCAGCCTGCGTGAGATCCAGAGAACAGAGTGAGGAGCTCTGCCTACTTGTCACTGACTAGTCTCTTATGCAACAGATATTTGTGGAGAACCTACAAGGTGTCAGTTTATTGGTCTATGGAAAAATTACTTAGAATAAAAATGAATGAGGAACACACAAACAATATTTTAAAATGAGTTATCTGTTAGTTACCATGCCAATGTAAATATTTTTTCTATCTTCTCTAGCATCCAAAAGTTTGCTGAGACCAGTGTGAGAGCTTCAAGCCAAATTGCATTAACTAATCATCACTTTCTGAAGCAGAAAACTGCCCATCACCTGGTTCAGAGCATCTTTCAACCTTAAAGGTTGAAATCTGCAAGGGTACAAGTGCCCGCAGGTACAAAGGAATCTGAAGGTACAAACCTGCACAGGTTCAAGTGCCAATTGCACTCTAACAGCATCTCTAACAGTGAAATCGATAGCCCATGGTTTCTTTTTAGAAGGAGAAAGGAAATAACTTACCAGTGGTGAGGCAGTGGATGAATTACTTGATTTCTGCTTTTGAAGTTTAGTGAACTCTTGTAAGTGAGACACAGAGGGACAAAGTTTTTCTGATTCACCCTTCATAAAAATGGTATTTTGAAAGCTGTATGATTCCAGACCTAAATCTGGCTTAATGGCGATTACTAAGTGCACTGTTTAGCATCTTTATGATGATGTGGGTACCAGGCTGGATTTAAATGAAGCCCTTAAGTGGGCCTCAAAGTCTTCTCTCTAGCAGTGCTCACTACCCCTGGGGAGCTTGTGACACACATCTCCCAAATCCATCAAACGTGTATCATACTTTGCCTACCAAACATTTCTCAAACATCCAAGATTCTCAGGGACTCCTGCTGAGGTGCTCACACCCTCTGGTATTAGCGAGCATTGGGCCTAGAGCCCAGGGAACATGTTGATAGTAGATAGTCTTTCAGAGAATATGGGCTAAGTTCAAAAGACAGTAAGTGTTAGGCAGTGACATTTCTGATATTATCCAGGCTATAGGGAAATTTTAAACGATAGAAGGATTTTCTGGACCAGGGGAGCTTCCTGCTCCATCAGGGTTCACTGAAGGCCCCAATGGCTCCAGGGCCCTGAGTCACTGCAGGCCTCCCCTTCCCCCAGCGGCTCTCCACCTTTCGTCCTGCGCTGACATTTGTGTATCAACGAAAGTGGCTCGCAGAGGCAGGGACTCTTACTTGGGGATAGGGAGTGGGAGGTACATGTTCTCCTATGGTAAGTGGGTCAGAATCCCCTGGGGAAGCACTTTGAATCCCTCCAGGGTGATTCTAATGCCCCCAGGTGGGGAACTCACTGTTTGATAATCACTACAGGGCTTTGGGTTCTGGAGTGCAAAACAGCACACAATCTTAAATTGGCCACGTGTCTTAGAGTGGTTTCTCCACCCGGCTTGTACAGAAGACTCCCAGACAGATGGTGTCAGTGCAGCTGTAGAGGAGACTCGTTAAAATGTGTGCTCTCACTGGCTGAGAAAACTTTTCCTGGAACCCTTAGGAACTGATGGTGGGAATGCAGACCGGAGCAGGAATTCTGGATAGCCTTCAGGCAGCACATGGTGAAATTAAGGGTGCCTTTGCCCTAGGACCCAGCCATCCCCCTCTGGCATCTACACCTCGGGGAGACTCGGGCACAGGTCCATTAAGGGATGTGCATGAGGGTGTTCAGTGCAGCGCTAGGTGTGGGAATCATAATGATGATAAAAATGGCTCACCCTTGCTGGATGCTTTTGTGTGCTCAGGACCTTATATGTTCTCAGTAGTCTACATGAGGTAGAGAGCATTACTCTCTCTGTTTTAGAAATGAGAACCCTGAGGTATAGGGAGGTTGAGTAAATGGGCTAAGTTTACCCGGTTGTGAATAAGATTGATGCCAAGCAGTCTGGCTTCTGAGTGTGTACTCCTAACCATATGCCTTATGGTCCACTTCTGTGTCCATCACTAGGGAATGAATAGGTGAACGTGGAATATTATTCATTAAACACATGGACATATCTTAAAACCATAGAGCTGAGCGAAAAAAAGAAAAATAAGTTCCATAGGCTACTGTTTTATATACACATATATAAATGGAAGCAAAGACAATATAACATCATACAATGTCAAATACGCACACACGTCCAAGGACACATTCATGAGTATCTGAAGTGGGGACACGTAGGAGCCAGGAGTGGAGAGGAAATGTATGAAACAAGAAAACCCAAACCGCATGAGGAAAGGCCTTGCCCAGATGGTAATGACTGGGTTCCATGAATTGAGTTGCTTACCTCTGCTCTCTTCTGAGGTTCATATGTCCACCCCGCCCCCATAATTCCCTCCATAAAATGACATGCAAAGCTTCATTCTACCTTTAGGGAGGAGCAGAGAAGGCAAATGCATCCTCATCCTTGTTCTCAGAGCTCCATCTGGTGAGCAGCAGGGCCCTGCTAAATGCATGTGTTCTACCTGGTATTTTGCTCTATCTTAAGATGTCAGTTGATTTCCTCCCATTTGACAGATGCAAAGAGAAGCAGTTCAGCAGGTAGTGACCTTGCAGGTTATCAGTGCAGCGGAAGTGGCACTTGACCCAGGTTCCCAGCGTGGAGGTTCAGCACTGTGGTTTATTGCACACCACGGCAATGGTCCTGGTAACCACCAGTTTCCTCTGTAGAAACAGCCATTATTTCCAAGAATCAGAGGAATTTCCCTTGTATAGTTTGGTGAAGACCTCAAAGCAAGAACTATACATTTAGGAATGACAGTAAAATTTTTTAATGAAATTTTTCCTAGGGTTACATAGGAACATGGCATTCTTGCAAGCTTTTTGAGAAAACGACTTACTTACATTTCATGTATCTCTGGCAGTGGCTGACCTAAGTCTCAGCCTTGTTTAGGACATGCCCACAACTCCATGTCTTGAGTGGAAACGGGCATCTCTTCATTCATTCTTGCTGGAGCAGCTTAGAAATGTGAATTCTGGCATTTCTAAATGATTTAAATATGGGCATATCTCACTTCGTATCATTTTTTATGATATGACATTCTTTAAAACGGTCCTTCATAGCATGAAAGCGTTTCTATAGTGATTGCACTGAGAGAGGTGCACAAGTCCCCTCCCCACTTCCTGCAATCCAATCCAGACAAAGGCACAGATCTAAGCAGGTTTCCGAGAAAACCAACCTCATGTTTGTCCTAAACTTTCCACTTTTAGATGCATTTGTGTCATGACCCATCTGATCCTTAGAAGGATGCTTTTGAGGTCAAAAAGCAGGTGCAGAGGGTCCATTTTATGGTTGTACACATCAATGTCTAGAGAGGCCAGACAGCTTGCCTAAGTTAGTTGAGGTAAGTGGCAATAGGTCCAGAACTGGAATTCCAGTGTCCGTATTTCTATTCCAGTGTTTTCTACTGGACTTTGCTGCCTCTGTAACAAGGGTCACTAACATTTAAATCAATGCCTCCTGATAACTCTCTAAGTGCCAGGCATTTTCCTGTAAGTTAAAGGGCATAAAGAAACTAGTGTTCTCAGAGAAAAGTCTAGTGGAGAAGACAGGAATTTTGAAAACCAATATTGAAATGTAACACATGTAAAGAAGAGCACTCCAATCACAAGTATTCAGCGGAATGAACTGGCACAAAATGAGCACACCCATGAAATCACCACCCAGGTCAAGACAGAACAAAACTGACGCCCTAGCTGCCCCTTTTATGTTAGTGGTGCTAACAATTAAATATGCTAAGGTGGACCAAAATTAAGATAAATAGTTGTAGAAATTAAACTTTCAGAATGAAGCTGCAAAAGGGAAGGTCATTTAAGGAGGTTTTGCAGGTGAGGGGACCTGAACAGCAACCTAATACCAATAACTGTCACAGGGAAGTGTCACAGGGTTGATAGAGAAGGCAGCCATGGCAGAAAAGAAGCTCAAAGAACAGGGGGAGGCTGCCTCTTAGCCCCATAGGAGGCTGGGGATGGCCTGGGCAGGCCCAGCAGCTGAGGAGACTCAGCAAGCAGCTGTGACCTCTCGCCCACACTGGCCCACACTGTGTCTGGGTCTGGTGACAGGTTCAATGTGGCTGAGTACTTTTCAGCTCCCTTCTCCCCCAACACTGTCAACCTCATTTTCACACTCTCTCTGTGGGGTTTCTATGTGGGCAAGAGAGGTGAGAAAAAATCAACTGTCTCAGAATGAGGAATGAGGGGCCTTAGAAGACATGTGGGTGCCTTTAGCTCAGCTCCTTAAACTGCGGCCTTCCTAGGCACTGCCTGAGATAAACCAGGCTGAAGAAATCACACATACTCTCTTTGCACAATTTAGAGAGAACTTGGTGGTAGATGTGGTTTAACTAGATGCTTCCTTAGGAAAGACTGTTGCGGTGTTTGTAAAACAAGTGATAAAACTGACCAAGAACATAAAACTTCAGGTTTTCTCATGTCTGAATTATAACTGCTTATTATCTAACCTAAAAATGGGGGCTCCATGTATGTTATTATTAATATAAATATTTCAAAGCAGAAACTCTAAGTAGGGAGCTACGTGAAAGAAGGGGTCAGTTGATCACCCCTTCATTAACACATTTACATCCAACTCAGGAAGGAAACAGAAGATCAGGTTGTTCTTGATCTCCTTCCTGTGGACACCCACCTGGACTGAAGTTTTCCGAGACTCCTTCAGATCAAGGGTGGAGTCTGTGGTATTCGCTCCAGGGGCAGCAGGTGGGGGGTTTTCAGCCCTTTAGGACAGTGATGTTAGTTAGGGACAGAAAAATGTGAGAATTTGGCAGAAGTGTGAAGGACTAGTCTATTTTTGATCCCTGTCCAGGCACCCAGCTTTCCCTGTTACTGCCCTGCTCTTCCCAACCTGCCTCTTTTAACTTTCTAGCATCACTCCGCTCTCACCCTAGGCCAGGCTTTATAAACATTTCCAACACTGACCACAGGTGGGGGGAAATGTTTTGCTTACAAAGACACACACACACACACACACACATATTTTAAAAAGTTTGTGAAATAATATCTATTTGCCCCATCTATTTTATATGCTAATATTCTCTATTTTATTCTAATCTTTTATTTTAAAAATGCAGAACTCCACCCTCTCCCAAACGAATTTTCACAACCTGTAGCTTTTCAGCCCATCTCAGGAAAAGTATTGATGAATAAGGTAAATTTTGTTTTACTTTGCTTTGGTTTTCAATGAGCATTTAGGTTTCACCATTGCTTCCACTTTCTGAATTGTATTCATGAGCTCCCTAAGCCTCTCTCAGCAGCCTGGGTGAGGAAGTGAGGTTCTGTGGAGGCCCTCAGTCCTGTCCCCTCTGAGAGGGTGGTCCCCAGGACTCTTGGATCTTGCAGAAACATCTGATACTCTTCCAAAGCATATAGAAGCCAGATAAGACAGTGCAATGGATAGGTGGCGCAGTAGCTTGCCCAACGTTTAAATCCTGAATTACTTTCTCAGGTTGATGTTATATGATAGTATGTTTTTTGAAACATAACATCAGTATGATTGACCATAGTCATTTTTACTTTAAGTTCCTTTACTTCAAGAAGAAAAAAAGGCTTGCAGCCTCAAGTTCATGGGCTGCCCACCCTCTTTCTAGGTAGAAGTTACATGTCATTGGTATGGCTGAGGCTGGTAGGTAGAGGTTAACGGGACATCTTAAACAGTTAAAGGAGAGCTTCTGCAGGAGGAAAACAAGAGCTACAATGAGAGGAGTCATGACAGTAGCTAAAAGTAAGGTTGTGATGGGAAAGCCAACTGAGAAAGCTAGGAATGTGGAGTTCAGCTTATAACAATGAAAAATAAGCCAAAACATGAACACTAACTGTAGTTACACATGCATTCCCAACCAGCATTGTATATAAAAATGAAAGGAAGATTATTCTTCCCTAGTGACTCTGATACATAAACATGATCATTTTTGGAGACTTCTTGCTAAGATGGATCCATAGGTAGATATACTTTACCTCCTCGCACAACCAAAAGAAGGACAACAACAAATTTAAAAACAAAAAACAACTAGAACTGGCAGAAAATCAAATTGTATGGAAGTCTGAAAACCAAGGAATTAGAGAAGAAACATTCATCTATACTGGTAGGAGGGGTGGTGATAGGCAGCTGGGCAGAGAGGACTGTGGCAAGACTGGCTGGTCGACCCAGCGTGGTAGCAGCTGGTGGAACAGGCAGTCCCACATTTGTGAGCACATAAACTGAGAGGAACAATTGGGGAGTGAGAAAGACTGCAACCTAGGGTTCCAATGTGAGGAAATAAAGCCTCAAAACCACTGACTGAAAAAAAAAAAACCTGTGGGGGTTGAGGGAGTGGGAGAAACTCTCAGCCTCACAGAAGAGTTTGTTGGAGAGACCCACAGGATCCTAGCATGTACAAAAACCACCTCTCACCCCAACGGGAATCAGCACCAGAAGGGTCTGATTTTCTTGTGGGTAGTGGTGGAAGTGACTGAGAGCTGACAGAGAACTGAATGAGCAGCATTGTTCTCTCTAGGACCCCTCCCACACACACAGTGCCACAACACTGCAATGTGGGTTGCCCTGCCCCAGCAAATACCTAATGCTCCACC
>PVKM010023779.1:0-20953 GCA_004027735.1 Carollia perspicillata | reverse complement strand
CCGCGGGAGTGCTAGCAGGTGTAGCAAGTTGTGGGAGGAGTCAGAAATGGGGTTATGGAGAAAGATTTGTGCCAGGATTTAAACCCAGGTGCAGTAGCCATGTTTTTTTTCTTAGTCACATGGTTTTGGGATCAGAGAGGGAGTTCCCTTGACCACACAGCTTAGAAAGCAGGAAAGCAACATGTAGCAGCTATGCAGAGCTCTGAGAAGTTTGAAAGAATGCAGAGAGACAATGCAAGACACTGTGGGAAGAAAAGGGGTGGAGGGACTCTCACTGGTGGGCCCTGAGAAGGTGCCATGTAGTTTTGGATTAAGAACTGGTACCAGTGGTGGTGGCAACATAGCTGATGGTGCTGGGAACCACAGGAAACCTGCCAGCGGAGTGAGGATTACTGGGACAAACTGGGAGTCTAGCTGAGCTTCGGACTTCTATTTCTTTTTCCTAAAATACAGTACCCCTGACTGGCCTGGTTGGGCAAAGGGGGGAAGAAAGGTCTGTGGGTTTGTGGGTGTTTTAAGGGACTATGAAAATTTAACAGCAACATTCTGCCATTACTCTAAACCTGTATAACTTTTGAATAAATAGTTCCTTTCCTTTTCACCAAACTTTGGCATTGAGAGCCACAATTCCTAAGGACAGAGGGTAAGACAAACCTAGTGCAGAAAGACCCTGGGGGAGGGGGCTTTTTTCAGTGACAGAACCTTGCCCTGTCCCCATGGGTTCATTTGGGAACACAGCTACTACATCTACTCTAGCCTCTGTTCCAGGAGCCCTGTCTTCCTGATCCAGCAATTTTCTCCAGCTCTAAAACCAATGCATTGTTATTCTTTGTTGGTCTACATACCCTCCAGATGCTTAGGAATGTTGCAGTTTACCCCTGCAAATGACTGAGTCAACCAGCTCAACATTTGCTTTATATATATCTCAATCATTAGGAAATAGCTCTAATTTCCTAGAAACAGCTCTAATTTCCTAAAAACAATATCTTTTGAGGAAAGCAGCATTAATATCTTACTAAAAAGACCAGCCCCTGGCAGGTGTGGCTCAGTTGGTTGCAATGTCATCAATGTAAACTGAAAGGTCAGGGGTTCTGTTCCCAGTCAGGGAACATATACCTACATTGCGTTCCTGTCGGGGCATATGTGAGAGGCAACCAATTGACGTTTCTCTCTCACATCAATGTTTCTCTCCCTCTCTCCCTCCCTCCCCCTCTCTCTAAAATCAGTAAACATATCCTCAGGTGATGATAAAAAGATAAGACTAATTGAAAAAATAAATTATAAATAATAATTTTAGAGATCAATAACAATTATTTAAACAACCAAAGAAATATCAAAAGTATTTGATGTATCAAGTAAATATAAGATGTCCAATATGAATAGAATAGAGGAAATTACTTGCAAACAGATGAACAAGAGAGCACCAGTCAGAAATCACACAATTGTGCAACATAAAAAGAAGCCAAGATCTTCAAACTTAAACGTCACAGATGTTTTATGGAGAATAAAAATTAATAAAATATTATGCTGGAAATAAAAAGATTTTAAGGACATATGTGATCATACCTGGTTTCTTAGACCATGGAATTTCTCCATAATTAGCAAATAGCAACACAAGAAAAAACTCTGAAGCTATTTATCTCCTAAGAGATAGAAAATTTCAACATGAAGAGATTATGTAGAAAATAAATTTCAGATTTCATTTAGAAAATAAAGCATTCTAAATGTAAATATTGTTATTCTTGGCTAAAAGTACAAAAGCTAAATACGAGATATTTAATTATCCTGTCACCCTCAGATTTATACCAATTTTCTTGACTATGCTTTAATAAGATTGATATGGGTGACTCCAGATTTCTGATAGGAATTATGTAAATAAGACTTAATTGATTTTACTGACAGGACAGGAAAGTGACTTGAAGATTACTTAGGAATCCTCATTTCCTGGTTCATTTAGTCCCTTCCTGTAAGGAAGTCATATAGATACAAGGCATATATTGTTCTTGAAAGAAATTAAATTACTGGCCCAGGAACCTGGCCTCTAAACAAATGTGCATGTGTCTGTAGCTAATGAAGACATACAGCAGCAGGGACAGCGAGGCTTCCAGAAGCCACAGATATAGAAACACCAAAGGAACTTGATTCCAAGCCTCAGTATTGTGTTGTTGCTTCTTTTTTCAAGATTTTTTTTTTACCATCAAAATTAGTAAACAACAAGTGTTGACAAGGATGTGGAGAAAAGGGAACCCTTCTGTACTGTTGTGACAAATGCAGATTGTTTCAGCCACGTGGAAAGCAGTATTTTTGAGTTACCTCAAAAAATTCTGAATGGAACTGCTCTAGGACCCAGCAATTTCACTTCTGGGAATATATATGAAGAAACTCAAAACACTAATTAGAAAGACTATATGCAGGCCCTACATTCACTGCAGTGCTATTTACAATAGCCAAGATTTGGAAGTAGCCCAAGTGTGCACCAGTGGATGAGTGGGTAAAAAGCAGTGGTACACTTACACAATGGAAGGCTACTTGGCTGTAAAAAAGAAGGAAATCTTATCCTTTGCAACAGCATGGATGGACCTGGAGAGTATTATACAAAGTAAAATAAGCCAGTCCGAGAAAGACAAGTACTATATGATTTCACTCATATGTGGAATCATATGATAATGAACAAAATAAACTAACAAACAACACGGAAACAAACTCATAGTTAGAGAACAGACTGACAGCTGTCAGAGGGGAGGTGGATTGTAGGGCTGGATGAAAAAGATAAAGGGATTAAGAAAAAAAAAAAAAACTCATAGACACAGACCACAGCATGGTGATTACCAGAGGGGAAAAGGGGTGGGGAAGGCAGAAGAGGGTAAAAGGGGAATAAATGGTGATGGAACAAGACTTGACTTCTGGTGATGAGAACACACAATACAGTATACAGATGAGATGATATAGAATTGTATACATGAAACCTATATAATTTTATTAACCAACGTCACCTCAACAAATTCAATTTCACAAAAAAAGATTTTTTTCATGGTACAGCTTTTGATACTAAGGCTCAAAATAAAGTATTCGGTAAATAAACTGAGGAAGTGGCTAGTGTGTCCTCAGATTATAAATAAATGCTATACTAGATGCAAAATACAGAGAAATGAGACAGATATCAAAACTTGGATCACGATAGCTTACAGATTAGAATGGTTCAGAGTGCTTTTCTTTATGAAGGTCCGTAAGACCTGATTGCCTCCTGTTTACCTACTTTTCACCTTTGACAAAAATTTGGACTTGACTTCCATCCAAGGTCACAGTCTTGTTCCATCCCTGATGGTCCATCATTCGGAAGGCAAATGCTGACACTGAGACGTCCTAGGAATGAGCCTTCCTAGCACCAGTTGAACCAAAGGTTGGTCATCAATGCGTCCTTCAGATTGATTTACAACTGAAAAGGAGAAGTGTGGATGAAAAAGTGGTCATGTACTAAACCTGACCAGCTCAGAGGAGGCCTGCATGGTTGGTTGCCTTCCAAACCCAGAGACCCAAAGTAACCACACAGCATGGTCTGAAATTAAAATTTTCTAACTAAAAAGAGATCATGGCAGGTAGCCATGTCCTAGGCCAGTATCTTCCCTGGCAATGGTCAGTCTTTACTTGAGCCTATCTGTTGCCTTTTTGCATCTATGATAACATACTTTGGGAATGTCAGGATGATTTTCTTCCCAGCTCACCTCTCCCCTACCCCACTTGACTACTCAGGGCACCACCACACTGCACCAGAACAGAGACCACAAATACCCTCATTTTTATTATCTTGTTAATTGTTAACTATTAACTACCCTATACCCACAAATGTAAAGGAAGTATGTGTCTATTTATTTTACTTTTTATCCATTCGCACATATTTCCCCAATTTGCTTTCCCCCACCTCCCTAATCTCTCACCAGTGAATTTCATGTAACTCCCTTACATATTCCCCTTTGATTCCAAGGTATAAAATAAGTGGTAAAACTGTCATTTTCTGGAGCATTTTCTCAATCCACTGAGATTTTGCTCCAGCAATTGTCGTCAAATAAATTCTGTCAAATTTATAAACTCTGTAACCTTGGCTCAAATAAACTCTGTCAAAAGAGAGAGAGGTAGAGAGGGTGGTGGGGAGAGAGAGAAAGAGAGAATTCACTCAAATAAAAAGCAATCTCAAAACAAAGGAGTTTAGAGATGGAAGAATAAGTGACGATATGTAACAGTATAAGTCAAACAGACATGTGTGAGCAAAAGGGCACATACATGCCAGGAATATAAACATTTCACATTTCACTGCCACCATTTCGTAACAAAATATTGAGAGAAAAAGACTTGGCAAGATTTGACAGATTAGATTAGATATGCATGTTTTTCTTTGTGTTGTAAGCTTTAAAGTAAAAATGAAATGGCCTACGAGCCAAGTTTCATTACAAAATCAAGATGCATTCTTAAAGGGAAGATATCACTAAAAGGCTTCTGAAGAGTGAGGAATTGTAGGGTGGGCAGTCAGCATCAATTGTTCAGTCGGCCTCAGTTCTGGACAGTGCAGCACGGTGAATGCTGTACTTCTAGAATTCTGTAACACTTTTTATGACTCTAAGATCTATCCTCTGTTGTGTTCCCTTTGGCTAACTCTTTTCACACCACAAGACAATTTATTATTTCTAAGGAACTCTTGGCACCCCTTGTGCAGCTAAAAGAATCCAGGCTCCTTCTGCTCCCAAATGCATTGTGACATAAGACCTTCATGCTAGTTTCACGTAGGAAACTAAGTGAAGGTCTTCACTTAAGAAAGGTTTCATATTGGTGGGGGAAACCTGTATGACATTATTATTATGAAACCACGTGGAAACAAACCTGTGTGTTCAATTATAGAAACAGTTTCCATGAAGCTCTTAAAGCGAATAAATGCTTTTACTAAAATGAGGTGACACTCAATTAAATCCTGCATAAAAGTATTCAAGGTATATATAAATTTACAAAAAAAGATTAGCTATCAAACTTCCATTAAACTGACATTTCATCAGTTTTTCTTCATTTTTGACATGTCTAGTGCCAATTTTTCCAACTTTTATAAAATTCCTCTTTAAAGGTCCACCATTATCTAGTCTTTCAAAATTTTTCTCATTGCTATTTGTGGTTTAATTATTGCTTAAGTTGTGTTATAATTTATTAACAGTGTCTAATACAGAGTTTCCCTTCCACAAATAAAATGACCTCTCTTATATTCCAGGGGTGTCCAACGTGCAGCCTGCCCACAGGCTGCCTGCAGCCCAGGGTGGCTATGCATGTGGCCCAACACAACATCAGAAATTTACTTAGAACATGATGAGATTTTTTGTGTGTGTGATTACTTGTCACAATGTATTTAACATGTGGGCCAAGACATCTCTTCTTCCAGCATGACCCAGAGATGCCAAAAGGTTGGACGCCCCTGAAGCAATACAGAAAAGCTCAATAAAAGAAAGTAAAAAGTAACCCCAATTTCTCTACTCAGAAATAAAGGGTCTTCAGACTTAAAAACTCAATTTTAAAGTGTTTTCATCTATATCACCAAATATTTTAAGAAATTTTTATTATATTTTAAAAACCAAGAATGTTAGCCAGTCCACTACCACACATTCAGTCAAAGTAGATATCTTTCTCTTTCAATTAGGTGTGCTTCAGTGCAAAGCTTTTGAAATCAATATAGTTCCACTAAATTAAAAACAGGACAAGCTTCAGTCATATTCGAGCATTTCTCTTGTCTCCTACGCATTTGTTTTACTTAATGTTCTGAAAAATGGAATTAGGCAAGGGCATATGTTTCACATATCAATTAAGAATTAATTTTAATATAATTTGAGAAGCAAACCATAGCTTCTAGAATGCTGCAAAAGAAGATCAGTTTAGAAAGAGAAGTTTTTGAAAACTGATGAAATGTACATACAGAAATGGATTGTGCAGTCATCTCTGAGAGGGGTCTCCAACATGCTGCAATCTCGCCAAGAACCCCTTAAGGGCCACAGACACTGGTCAAGATCCCTATTAGGTAAGTCAAATTTTGAATTTTAGAATAAAACACTGCTGTTCTGAGACACCTTTGGTCCAATGCCTAGGGATCCTGATAGTCACCAGACAGTTATTTCTTCTTGTTTCTCTTGAGAAGAAAAAACCATATGATTAACACATCATGACTACTATTAAGCAACGTACCACAAGGCTCTGCAAGTCTTTTCCCAGAAGACAAATACTGCAACGAGGGAAGACTATGTTATGTTTGCAAAATGACAGTAAGAATTTTCTCTTAGTCTAACATGTAGGTACCCTTGCTAATAAGGGTAGCTTTAGAGAAAATCTGCCTGGTGAACTTGCCTCCAACAAGGACAGAGTGATGGCTGAGTATCTTATCATCAACATGTTCACTTCAAGAGGAGGTGGCAAGGGGCTAAACATTGCCGCCCTTTGTAACAGAAATGCTCTGAAGATCACAGAGCCCAGCTGCTTCTGCTGCAAGAAAATTCCTTTGTATCCACTTATGCCCAAATAAATAATATTTTATGTTCCAAGACTTCATGAAGAAATACCTCATTTGTAGATGCCTGAAAACCAATGATAGTAATATCTAGATATTGTTTAACATGATTTGGGGTAGAAAACAAAGAGACAGTAGGAAAACCCTTTGACTGACTGATCATTGACTTTCAATGCCCTGAAAATTCCACTCCTTGCTAACCCTAGAAGATCAAAGGTATACTTTTTAAGAGAAGCCCTTCATCCCTGTTTTTGGCAAGGTCCTGAAGCAAATACCTTTTAAGGTCAGAAAACCATCCTTCAACCTGTTAATGCATTTACTTGATCCTACATTCTGTGTTTTTTGAATTATATTAGTGCAAGTGAAATGAAAATAGAAGCCAAAATGCCATGACTCACCAAATACTGGGGAGTTGCATTATACACAAATGACTGTATCAAGGGAATTTAACTATAAGCCTTTGGCATGGAGTAAAAATGGGAAGAGGACAAAAGAAAAAGAAGCAGATAGGTAATGAGGAGAAGGATGGGGAGAGGGACAAGGACAGAGGAAAGGATTTAGATAGTACAGGTGATCATTACCAGTGGCTGCATGAGTGTGTGCCCAGGAGGTCAAGGGTATCTAAGGAGCAAGAACTGGACCCATCTGAGGTGATATTATGCTCACCAGGATGTCCAGGGATTCACAAATAGCTCATAGAACTTATGTTCCCAAAGGTAACTCAGGGCTGCCATTAAAACATGCAAAACAGCCTTGGTTGGTATGGCTCGGTGAATTGAATGTCAGCCTGTGAACCAAAGGTCACTGGTTCGATTACCAGTCAGGGCATATACCTGGGTTTTGGGCCAGGTCCTTAGCAGCAGGTGTGAGAGAGGGAACCACACATTGATGTTTCTCTCCCTCTCTTTCTCCCACTCTTCCCCTCTGTCTAAAAATAAATAAATAAAATCTTTTTAAAAAAGGCATGCAAAATATTTTACTATTTAACTTGGTGATAGTATCTACACTACTTCCTAAATTGTAGCACTCAATGCCAAAAATATATGCTTATTTTATAATTAGAAACCTGTTTGCCTCAAGTTGATAATTAACAAATTTAAAATACCTTTTGCCATGTATACCATATTTAAAAGGCAAGTCCTCCTGAAATTATCATTATATAGACACATACAAATTTCAAAATGCTGAACAGTCAAGGAACACACTCCCCTGTTTCATGAGACATACTTATAGGTCACATAGCAAAGCATACTTGAAGGTCTTAATTGGTCCCCTGACTTTTCTTGAATTATTATGGGAGGGGAAGCAGACAAAAGTTAGTTATAAAGTCTATTTTCTCTACATATTGATCATGTTCTATTTTAATTGAAACCAAGTTGGGGAACTAGGGCACATCTATATCTAGCATACTGGGTGATCAGAGTAGATCATTTTTTAACATTCCTTTATTTTATATGCTAAAAAAGTAATAATCACACAATAAGCAGTAATAATTATTTTCTTGATTTGTTCTTTAGTTTTAAAACAAAAAATATATGATTGAGATAAAAAGAAATTTCAATTTTAAAGATATTATTCAAATTTGGTAAAATATTTCATGTATGAGCTAAAATTTGCACTTACCAAATCCAAACATTGCACCTTATAATTCCCACTCTTCCACATTTTAGATTTTAAGTACAAATAGAAACTGCAAGGGTTCACCAGGAATGACAGATGTGAAGTAATTCAAGTCATTTCTTCTCTTCACAATGCCTGTGCTATCATTGTTTATTTCAAGCCTACTGTTATATGAAGGAATATGTAATACTAGAAGTCTTGGAAAAGGCCTCCTAAGCTAGTTCCCAAACCACCAAACCTCCATGAACTTATTTTGTGAACAGGATGAGTCCATTGTAGAACTGGCAGACCTCCAAATTACCTTTCATTACAATGCAATGTATATTAAAGGATGAGTAACTTAAATGTGCTTGCTTGAAGGTTATTCCTAATGGGGATCAGGGCAGGCCTCCCCAGAATGTGCCACTTTGACATGTGGATACGTTGAGCTGAAGATATTCACAGCCCAACAGACTCAAGAAGAGCTTTTAACCTCCCCCTTGACTGCCTAAAAGAATTTAGATAAAGGGCCTATACCAGGAAGGAAGCTAGTACAAGAGAAAGTTTTACATCCAGAGGACTATCTCCACAGATTGGCAAACATCTGCCCTTCCCATCTTCCTTTCAAAGGGGACCATCTTTGTCCCCTTTGAAGCCCAGACCCTGCCCTCTTTTCCTCAGCTCAGGATGGCATAGAAGCCTTAACTGCCTGAGTGTCCAAGAGCTCTCTCATGCCTTTGTAGGGCTCCTGTACATACAAAATTAATTTTTTTTCTTGTGCATACAAAGTTAATTTGTCTTATGTCGATTTATTGCTTTGGCCAAAAGTTCATCTGATTTTTTCCATTAAGCTATCTCTAGTAGAGCTTAATTGTCTTTAACTTCATTTGAAACAATTTTGTTAGATTGTATTGTGACAGTTGTCACATCAGCATGCATTTAAAAACTTACCAAAATTGATGAATTTTTGTGTAGTCATTTTAATGTTGAAGATGGAAGAAAATAAGTGGCATTTTGGCATATTATGGGTTATTATTTCAAGAAAGTTAAAATGGAACTCATACCCCCAAAAAAGATTTATGCAGTGTATTGAGAAGGTGCTGTGAGTGATCAAACATGTCAAAAGTGGTTTGTGAAGTTTTGTGCTGGAGATTTCTTGCTGGATGATGCTCCACAATCAGGTAGACCAGCTGAAGTTGATAGCGAGTAAATCAAGACACTAACTGAGAAGATTCAATGATATACCCCTCCGGAGAAAGATGACATACTCAAAATATCTAAATCAATCAAGTTATTGGGGAAAATGAAAAATGTACCTTTTATTTTACAGAAGAAACTAAACAGACTTATTGGCCAACACAATATTAAGCCAGCCAAAGAACCTAGAAAAGAAAATGGAAAAAGTTTTTCATCTCCTCCACTCCCTACTAAACTCAACAGTACCTAGAGCGATTGTTCAGAATTAATTTTTCAGGGCAGGTATATTTTATCATTAAAATTGTTTAGAATTGCCAGCACATGATTATTTTTTAAAAAGCACATTGATATTTTAATTTATTTTTTATTGTTGTTCAGCTACAGTTGTCCCCATTTTCCCCACATTGCTCTCCCCTGACCCATCCAACCCCGACTCCCAAAGAAAGTCCCCTCCCCGTTGTCCTTGTCCATGGGCCTTTTGTACATGTTCCTCTTCTTTCCCCCACTATTCCCACCCCCCCTGCACCATCCCCTCTGGTCCCTGTCAGTCGTTCATTTCTATGTTTCTGGTTCTTTAAAAACACGTTGATTTGTAGTTAGTTTGATGATTGTTTTCGAATTCTCTCGTTAATACATACTATGTAGCCTGCATCCAGAGCTGACCACTCTCACAACCTTCCCTTTGCTCCGCCACTGCAAGCATAGCTTGATATCTGAAGACTTCTTTCACAACATAACAGATAAATGTTACGGTTGTTTGAATACAAGGTACTAATGCCTTCTTGATTTTTAATAGAAATAAACAGCCCCTAAAAATATACTAATGCTCAGGCCCCACTCCAAATCTACTGATTTAAAAATTCATCAGGAAAAACCTGGGAATTTTAATTTTGAGACTCCTCCCTTTTTCCTCCTCCCTCCTTCATAATTTTTATATTAAAACTGAAAACCAAAGTTTGGGAAAAGTTTACAAGAAGTCAGAGAATCTCTTTAAGGGACATATATGGACAGCGGGATAAAGCCCCTTTGCATCACTACTAACATCAGAATTACCCTGGACTCTTAGAAACATGCAGATTCTTCACTCCTGCCCAGGGGACTCAGAAGTACCCACACCTTGAAAACCATTGCGTTAAGATGGCATTTTCTTTTATTTTTTATTGAGATCTGATTAATATGTAACATTATATTAGTTACAGGTGTACAACATAATGATTCAATATTTGTATATATTGCAAAACGACCACCACAAAATCTAGTTAACATTCATCACCACACATAAGATACAAAAATTTTTTCTTGTGGTGAGAACTTATAAGATCTACTCTCTTTGCAACATTTAAATGTACAATACAGTAATATTAACTATAGTCACCATGCTGTACATCCCATCCACAGGACTTATTTATTTCATAACTGGAAGTTTGTATCTTTTGACTAAGGTGGTTTTTTCTAAACTTGCGAACTCTAAAAGATTCTGAAACATTTGTTTAGCATACAGAATCCACTTTCCCCAACCTTTGCAGGACAATTGAAATACAATCTTCTGGCAGGGGATTGGAAATACTTAAATTTAACAAGTCCATCCAAGTGATTTTTGTCACTAGACAAATGAACAGATACTTCTTGAAGTCAATGTAAGAGAGGAAAATTTGCCATCTCAAAATATGCCACTTTGGCATATTGATTGCTTTGAATTAAAATTAGTTGAGAAACAGTTAGTGCAAAAAGGACACTCTCACCCTCGTCTCTGTCTCCCTGAAAGCAGGAAGGAAAATAATCACAAGTTAAAGTTACCTTCCTTGCTCCCGGAGGTAAGGGGATATCCTTATCATCAGGCATAGGAAATTCAGGGCCAAGAAAGCAGTGTAAACCGGGCTTAGTTTCTCCACTAATTAGTACCCAAGCTTAAGTTTCTTTGTCCTGTCATTTCATCATAAATTTAGTTTTTTGTCTAAAAAGTACAAAAGTTGCCTGCTTTGGTAATTTCTTTAGGTGTCATATCAATGAGACTTCTGACTATACAAGACTAAACTTGATTTTCTTCTGTTAATATGTTTCATGTTAATTAAATTCTTAAACCAGCCAAAAGAACCCAGAAGGGCAGAAGGAAAACTTTTTCCTCCCTGACTTCAGTACAGCTCACATTTATTGAATATATACTGTGTACTGGCTACTGTTTGTCGACAAAAGAACATCCAAACCTGCAGCATTTTTTTTCTTTTTCCTTTTTAATTATTGTTCAAGTACAGCTGTCTCCATTTTCCCATCACCACTTTTCCCTGCCCCGCCCTCAATCCTACGCCCCTTTGGCTTTGTCCATGGGTCCTTTATACATGTTCCTTGATGACCCTTTCCAAGCCAGTAAAGATTTTTATGAGTTATTTAACCAAAGTTGGTGACAATTGCTGGAAGCAAGATCTCAAATGCTTTGGAGATCTAGAGCTTTGTGGCTTCTTTTATGCATTTGAAGTTAAGGAGGAAGTATAGGCAACATCACATGAAGATGGAGAGAGCACATTGGTAATAGGATCATAGGATAGTTGAGATTATGTGCTCTTTCGAGTGTGGTCAGGATTGAGGAGGGGGAAAAAAGACATTTCAAATGTGTGTTAACCTAGTTGCACAGAAACAATGGGCAGGGCTTACTTAAGGCAAAGATAAGCCTTTTAAAAAAAGGTATGTGCCTAGGGCATAACTACCCACCATTACCTGCCCAGTTAGGAATTCATGATTAGATCACCCTTTGGGGCTAGTTTCCAAAGAATTCCTTTTTCATCTGTGCATTCTAAGTGCTTTCATGTGTATTTATGTAACAGGGTGCAGCCACGAGGGGGGCCCCAAATAGGGATTTGGAATGGCATCCAGAACTCAAGGTGTCCAGGAAATATTAGGATGTCCTCACCCCTTTCCCACACAGGTGTGAGTTGGGAGAAGGGACAAATGGAGCAAGGCCATTGAGAGCTGTTTTGTACAGCTATGGCTTTGCAGCTAACCTCCGACATAGTCATTTAACATATCTATAACCTTTAACTAGTTTCATAGATATGTTAAATAGCTGTGGCCATCTTCTTGCCAGGGGGATGGAAAGTGACTTCCACCCAAGATGTAACTGTGGGCAGGTCCCCCAGGTTACAGTGCCTGCGTGAGAGCTTAGAGATGATTGGTTCCACACCATGGGGCCACGCCTGCCCAGACCCACTATGGAAGCCCAGTGAAGCTGGAAGGATATGGGAGTGCTGGCAAGTGTAGCCAATTGTGGGAGGAGTTGGAAATGGGGCTGCAGAGGAAGATTGGCACAAGGATTTAAACCCAGACATGGCAGCCATTGGAAGGGGAGCCACGGGGCTTTGGCAGAGTGGAGACCCCCTTGCAGCTCTGCTGGAGAGTACCATGTGGCTGTGGCAGTGCAGAGAGAGCCACGTGCTGTTGGCAGAGTGAAGACCCCCCTCACAGCTTTGCCAGAATGAGCCACAACGCTTTGCCAGAGTGGGGACTCCCACAGCTGGGGTAGAGAGAATCACCATGCACCTTTAGCAGAGAACTGCCACTAGGCTTTGACAGAGTGGCGATTCCCCTCTCCCCATAGCTTTGGTGGAGGGAGATCCACGCAGTTTTGCCAGAGCACAGACCCCTGCAGCTTTGGTAGAAGAGGACCATGTGGCTTTGGGGTGCTCCCTTTGGCCGCATGGCCTGGGAAGCAGGAGAGACTTTGCCTGGAAGAAGGGTGAAAGAACTCTTGCCAGTAGGCTATGAGAAGGTGCCACGTGGCTTTGGATTAACTAGAGATCCTGCCTGGACTGACACAGCTGATGGTGCCAGTGGCCTGAAACATGGATGTTTGCTTCTTTTCCAGAGTTACAGTACCCCGAATTAGGGCAGGGGGAGAAGGAAATACTGTGGGCATCTGAGGGTATCCAAAAAGGACTTTGATATTTTAATGAAGACATTAGGTCACTACTATAAGTCTGTATAGCTTTAAATAAACCTTTCCTTCCATTTTCACAAATCTCTGGCATTAAGAGACATCTTTCAAATCTGACGGCGGACATAAGGAACCTGGTAGGGGCTCCTTTCGGTAATTGGATATCGTGATATCATGATATCATGACCCCCCCTCCCTTGGCCCTGCGCCTGTGTGTATCCATTCTGTAACAGTTTTGGCATCCCTGGGTGAGCCAATAATTGACCCCCACCCCTGGTTTATTCTGTAACATTTACTCATTTAATCCTAATACCAATTCTACATAGTTCTGTCTTCATTTCACAGAATAATTGCCCCTCTTCACCAATCCATTAAAGGTAGATTTTACCAGTTGAATCTCAGGGCCATCTCATTGCACATAACCATAGTCTCTTAGATTAGATTCTGACCTTTCTAATGCCTTGAGATGAGCACCAATTTATAATTCACTGTATTTTACAAAGTAACCCACAAACTTTTTTGCATGAAATAGAAGCTCCATACATACTGTTGTCTCTAAAGAACCAGAGTCTTTCTGCCTTTTGTCCAGTGCATTTGGCAGTGTAAATGAAAGGCTACCTTGATTCTGAAGATGTGGAAACAGAAGTTGGCAATAGAGGCCGCAGCTAAATTCAGAGACCTTTGGGGTTACTCTGGCTGGGAGTCAGGGTCCTGCAGAAATTAAACCAGGAAAAGGAAGACAGAAAGATCATCTGGTTTGGCCGGCTCTTGCTAGCCCTGATCCTGGCTGGGGGAGAGAATTTCAGTGTAGAAGAGAAAGGTAATAGATACTTCCAGTTTCCTGCCACACCCCTTCTCCCACATGTTTATCCACATTCTAATCAGCCTTCTGGGACTAATAGTTTCCAGTTTACTAAAAACCCACACTCATGTCCTCTTTCTAATTCCTTTTACAGTTGCCTGTACTTTAAGATTTTCACATTTTATGTTTTTCTAGTCTCTGATTATTCAGGAACAACAACAAAAATCTAACACTTCCAAGCTTTGTGACATTCATCCCCAATCTGGAGACAATCAAAGCAAATGGGTATGCTGTTTTCTGATCAACAGTTATCCTAACTCCTCCAACAGTGAGGAAGCTTTTCCTTGCTTTGTAACTCAAAATCACTCTCTTGAAACTTAGAACACACATTAAGTAAGTACCTATTATTGTTAAAGTGTTTCTTTAAAAAGAAGATTCCATTCAGGGTTTTCTATTGAATCCCGACAAACTGGGCAGGGAGTGGGGAAGGGAGTATCCATATCTCCATCTTTTTTCCTTCGAATAAAACTAGAAGCGACTCAACGAGGTTAATCATTTACCTAAAATTATGCAGTAGGTAGGAGTAAAAAGCAGGATTTGAAGCTATGTCTGACTTCAAAGTCTATGTTTTTCCCACCATATTGTGATCCTCAGTGTTGAAGCTATTTGTTTATTGTTTTGTATGTGTATTTATTCTCAACTAGATGAAAAGCATACGTACTGATGCTGTGCTAAGTACTCAGTAGGAATGTTATAACAAGCAGTGATAGCTTCTGTCCTCAAACCAACCTCACTAAATTATCTAAGACTTACAACTCAAAAAATTCCTCAAACAAATTACATTTCAGTATTGTCCTAGTGAATCCTAAATCATCTGGTGATGTCCCTGAACTACAGAACTCCTGCTTAGGCAATGTCAACATCATTAGTTCCCTTAGTGGCAAAATGTCACCAGGTGTTCCCAGCAGGGTTAGACTGGACCTCAGTTCAGCAACCTTGGTACTTGAGTTTGGCAAAGAAAAAAGTCAGAGCCAAGGAACTCAAACAAACCGAAGGAAAAAGTTTATTTAGAAAGTCACAGGCGTAGAAAGAAGTGAGTCAGCTGGGCTGCATGGGCTCGGGAAACAAGGTACAGAGACAAAAGAAGGTCCCTTAGAGCTTAGGGGAAGAAAAAACTGATATTCTTAGTTAAAGCCAGTCTAGGAGTAACTGTTCTGGTGGTGACTGATTTGATTGTTAATTGACCATTGTATCAATTAGAGGTTTTTGAAAATTCATACAAAACATTTTTGGGTTTTGTTTATTTTTAAGAATCTGATTTTGGAATTGAAGTAGACAGCCATTGCTTATCATTTTGCTAAGCGCAATATCCTTTTGATCTATCTACCAGCAACACCTAATAAAGCCAATAGCCAACAATTAATCAAATTAAAAGACTGAGAAAGAAAGTGTCAACACAGTCTTGATCTGTGAATAGCTGACAAACAGTCAGTTAATGGATTTCAAGTGCATGATGGGCAGATTTATTAATATGCTGGTTATATTCTGGGAATCCTCATTAGAAGATAGTGCTTCATCTTCAAGATGTCAAACTTGCTTCAAGTGGTTAAATTATCATGATACAAAAATAAACTGCTCTCAATTTTATTTGAACAAATCCAAGAATAAAGTAACCCATGTTGTTACTTAAACTTATATTTAGAAAGAAAGGTAAAAGTTTTCAAGTAAGAATATAAAATTAGTTCAAAAACACGAACTATTTTTCTAGATTTTTATTTTCTTACCTATCACTTAACAAATACTTATTTGCACTGGGTTAAGCAGGTGAAAGGGCAATCTGAATTCTAAAAGCAGACTCTTGAATTCATGCTTAAAGGCTCAAACTGAGCTCTTACCTAGTCAGACCAGTGATACATGTTCATAATCCAGTAAGAGGCATTTTCTACAACGTCTATCCTTTTTTCCCATTTTGTTTACTAGAGTAGCCCAAATCTTGCTATGTTCAGCCAGAAACTCTACTTTTAGATTAAGTCAGCTAGATTATCTCTCAAAGTCAAATGAAGAAAAAGAATGTAGAGTCTTATTTTCCAGGTATCTTTAATGGAGACTGAAAGGAAAACCAGGTGCTTAAATATTTTAACATAATTAGTTCCTTACTAATCATTTAGGATCATTTAGTTCCTTACTTTCAAAATACAATCTTTTAAATCTAGATCTGAATAACTCAAGGGTGTAGAATCAGCAAATGTGTGGAGAAACAAATTTACATTAGCAGGTTTATTATATCAGCTGAGAGTCATAAGAACATCACATGCTCTAACAAGCCCAAGGAATGCATAAGAGTCAACAATACCAAGTACAAATTAAAAGGAAAGTTCAAAGGTCAGACTTGGTTCACAGACATCTTTGGAAAAGGCTTAATTTCAAGCTAAAAACCTAACTAACTTGAAAATAAATCTTACCATTATTTAAAAGGAATTTTTAAAAATAATCATTAGCATTAGAAAAGATTTTGTTTAAAAAATACTAAAGCCTGATGCTAACTCAAAAAAAAAAATCAAGTGAAGAAATAAAAAGATGGAATATATTCTATATACCACAAGTAACTGGAGCACAAATTAAGTAGTCCTGATAAATTAAGACATAGACTGCTGAAATATGATACTTTCTCACATGGGAGAAAATTGTTCTACTATATTTTCTTTACATCACAGGCTCACAACACAGCTTGGACATAAAAAAGAAAAATGTGTCAGTTAACTTTCAAAATGTAACAATTTCTCTTCCACCAAAATCCATTCTACGTTATGTTTAAATTTAATATGATGAAATGTAAAGGAAACGTAGTCAGGTATACAAAGCAAATCAAGAGAATCTTTCTTCTCAAACTTAATTTAGTGACTTTGACAAAATAAACAGGAATACTGGTACCTAACAAAATTGTGTGCTGGCTCCTGCTATTTTAACTCAAACAGACATGTTTAACATAATTCCCTATTTTAAATTAACATTAATTATTTTTTAAACAAACCTTACAGCTTAAAATGTCTTTTACACAAATTACTATAAAGAATCTTTTACTAAGAATTATTCCGAATCAAAAGAAAATAACCCCCACGGTGAAAGAAGGATTTAGTCACTTCTGCTATTTATTTTTTCACTAATATTCACCAACCTAATTTTTTCATATAAAGTTTTTTCATTTGACAAAAATCCACATTTATACAGAAATATATATTTCTCCCATTTCTAGACTCTGAGGAAACCAGAGGCAGCCAGAGATATCGCTAGAAGGCTTCCATACAATCCAGTCCTCACTTATGACCAACCAATCCAGAGTAACATATGCTCTAGATCACTCCTGAGCAGTAAGGTCCACCTTGCACTAGTTAGAACTGATTTAACTGCAAACATCCCAAGCAAAGAAAGTATCCCTGAGATCTAGAGTATTTTACAGTACTGAAATGAGTGTAAACTTTGTACGCTTCTTAATGTTTTACCGTTATTTTTATTCTAATCTCAAACTGGAAATCCATATCCCTTGAAACACATTACGTACTGCTGGTCATGGGTCTGCTGTTCAATGTTTAACAACAGCTCTATAGAAAAGGAGGAGGAGAACGTAATGGCTGTGATTTGCACCACTGACAAATATCGTGGTGTAAATACTCCCACAAGGCTGATTTCCAGCCACCCGTGTGACGTCAGCAAATGCGAGTTGGGAATAGACGCTCAACAGGACACCCATACATAGTACTTTCACCATATAGATATACTACACATCAGTAATATCAGGAACATATATAAAAGTAAAAGGAAATAAAATAACTAGAGTGTGATGACAAGTGTTTATTACTTTTGATTTTAGTAGTTTGTTTCTATAAAGTGATTTTTAAGAATAACTGTGTTTAACAACTTCACCAAATTCCTAGAAATTGGGCGAGCAGTCCAGCTCTCATGAACCAGTGACAGCAGACACCAGCACGCCTCTGCCACCTTATAATCTCTTGAGTCTGTTTTTGTTCTTTATTGCTTATGTCTTTTTTCTTTGTCAGGACCACTAAAGAATTTAATCATGTGGACCATTTTGGCTGCATACCATGAAAATCTTAAAATATTATTTTTAAATTTTCATTTATTTTGTAAATTGTCTGGTTTGTATTATTAACTAAGTGCTATTTAGAAGTGTTTGTGTTTTGTCTTTGGAGTGTTTGTTTGTTATTTCCATCAGTTAGGAGTGTTTTTTTTTATTGATTGATTTTTAGTTTTGCTGCAGTGTGATTTGAGAATGTGCCCTTTCTAAAGTTCATTAAGATTCAGGCAAAGGCACAGTGATCACATGTACCGCAGTTTCACAGTACTTCGAGTCACTAGGGAAACAGAGCCAGTGTTTGGCTTAGTGCTCTTTGACAATGAGTTTTCATACCATTTCAGTGGTGTTTAATACTTCCTCCTTAATCTGAATAAACCAGAAATCATCATCTCTGTGCAGAAGAATAAATGTGAGTAAAATCATTAACTTTTCTTTTTAAATCTTTGTGATTACTTATGACAACTAAAAGATCACTGAGTGGAGCTCTTAAGCCTCCTGGCCTTAGTTTCTCCTCCGTAAAGTGAGGGGTAAACTACATGGTCTACCAGGTCCCTTCCAGTGCGACCAGTCAGCGGTTATAACAATGTGTCATTGTGTTCAGCACTCCTACTGGTGACCATCAGGCATTGAAATGTCACTTAATGAGAGTAAATCCTTTGGTTTGTTTAGAAAACACTATGAACTTTTCTCCAAAGATGAGTTCTGGTAAATACTGGATAGTTTGATTATGAGAAATATAGTTTCTAGGAGGTGGAGGGATTGAGCAAAAGGAAAAAAGACTCATGGACATGGACAACAGTGCAGTGATTGTGGGGGGGGAGGAGAATATAAGGGGTATAAATGATAATAGAAAAAATAAAATAAAATAAGAAATACAGTTTCTTTGAAGCAAAAATTTTCTATCCAAAATGATTTTTGTAAAGGCTGTCTGTGTTTTTACGCAACCTGTGATTATAAATGTTCTTTATTTCAGAATAAAAAATATTAAAATTCATTAAGATTTGATAATGAAAAAAATTGTTATTAATAAAAATAACAAACAAAAGTTACATCTTATAAAGTATATGCCTGAAACATTATATTCTCTTAATCCTCTCAAGAATCTGATATAATAATGTCTTAGCTCAGAATAGCTATGAAACAAAACTGAGACAAATGATTTGCAATGATTTGTTGGTGGGTACAAACCCAGGGCAGCAAGAGAATGGAATGAAGAACTGGAAAGGAGGGAAAACTACCAAGATAACTGCAGGGTCACACAGGATATCTCCAGGGAGAACAGGTGGAACCAATGAGTCTCAGGATTGTCCAGTGGGGAGAAGGAAGAGTGAGAAATTTGTATGCCAATCTTTCTGTTCTACCTTCTAGTCAGCAAAGTTTACCCAAGTAGGCATTAACATCCTGTGGTGGATAGTTGGCAAAAGTGCTCACAATCACTCTTCCCATTCCTGCATACATAGTCTTTTGAAATGTGACTTTGTGTCTACCGCCATACCTCCCCAAAAGCACCCAATCTTGTCTGAAATGTGACTTTGCAAAAACTTCTATCAAGAGAAGGAGTCTATTTCTCTACTGCCCTGAATCTGGGTTTGGCCACTTGACTCTCTTTGGACAATGAGACATTAGCAAATATAATGCTGGGCAGAGACTTGAAAAGTGTGTACATTAGGGCTTGGCCCCTCTTGTTGCTGGGAAATTTCTGCCACCAGGTAGCTAACCTGGAATAATCTGCTGGGTGATAAGAGACACATGCAATTGTCTCAGCTGACATTAAGCCAAGTACCACACATGAGTAAGAACCTCCCCAGACCAATCAGACTGACAAGCAACAGACCTATAATTTCATGCTATATTATCCAGCCCCAGATATGCCATCCCAGTCAAGAAGAGCTGACCAGCCACCAACAGAATTGTGAGAAATAAGTGTCTTCTGTTTACTATCATTAAGTTTTGGGACATAAAATAAGAGCCAACCAATGGGACTGTGCCACACTTCCAGCTGCTGGGGAAGTCAGATCCTATGACCCACATTTCAGTGTTTCCTTGGAGTGCAGGAGAGATGGGAAAAGATGCAACTTCTAGGGCTTCAGTCCAGTGTCACCAGAACCACCACAGCTCCCACCAGAATGGGTGTGATGGGTGCCACACTGAAGCCCCACTACAGAGGAGATGGGGGCAGCCAGTGGTGCAGGGAGATGAGGTGATGGCTGGGATCTCTATCAAGGATGGAAGTCCAAGTTTGGAGGTAGGCCAAGGAATATGGGACAGCACATAAACTGTGCAGGTAGCTAGCATTATCTTCTGTGAATTAAGATTTCAATTTGTAAGTAATTAAAAATTACTCAAATTAGCTTAAGGAAGAAAAGGCTAACATACAAGGATGCAGGAAGGCAGGCTAGGCCTTCAACAGTAGTCAATGCTGGAAAATGAGAATCTCTCAGGATTTTCTTTCCACTTATAATCCAGACATGTCAGTATACTTCATTTTCTCTTTATGCAAACAAACTACTTCTCCTGCTTCTCCAGGACTCTGTAGAATAGATTACCCATATTGTCGCAGCCCGCTGCGGCAGGGGGTCGTAAGTCAGGGTGAGGGATGAAAAATAATAGAGAGGTCCAAGACTCAGCTGGTCATGGCGAGTTTATTGAAAGAGACCAAAGCTTTTAAACACAGTGCCTCAAAAGCTACAAAGCGTATAACAGTCATGTCCTTGAGATAAAGCTTACAAATTCCCACAGGACAAGGTTCTCATAACACATACTTCCTTGCACCTGCAAAGAAGGCCATGCCTTCCCCCTGCGCATGGG
>PVKM010023778.1:0-20940 GCA_004027735.1 Carollia perspicillata | reverse complement strand
TTGCCCCCAGAACCTGGGTAACGAAGACCAAAAGCCCTGATTTCTCAAGAGAGGAGGGTCTAGCCCCCCAGCTCCCCTATCCCCACTCCCTGGGCACTCACTGTGGCCTGGGCGGCGATGAGTGCAGCCAGCATGCTGCGGCCAGGGGGCCCTGGGGCACAGAAGGAGGTGCGCAGGTGGCTGCCCCCCAGCGCCAGACCGTCTGCCTGCTGCTGCGCTTCTTCGGCCATCTCAGCTGTCTCGTACTCCAGCACGGCGAAGCCCTTCAGCTGCCCGTCCTGGCCGTATGCCAGCTGGTGGGGGTGGCAGAGAGGTGGATGTGAATGCCAGGGGTACAGTGACCACTCTCACAGAGTGACCAAACCTAGATCCCAATTATGACAGAGAACCCACCCGCACCAAGAGGGTATATTTTGGGGCCCAACACTGTCCTGAGCCATGTTCCTGCATTTGCTCATCGACTCTTTCAATGGTCCTGAGAAGCTGCATCCTACCTACTTTTCAGAGGGGACAACTGAGGCTTAGAGGTCAGTATGCTCAAAGTCACACAGCTGGAAGGAGGGCAGAGCTTGGACCCACCTCGAGGGATCAACTCCCTTGGGCCTCATACCACCATCACTTTGGGACTGTGTGATTCCCGAGCACAGGACAGCACAGAGATGGGAGTGGCGAGCCGCGGGTGCACTGAGGCTGCTGGGCTGGGAGGAAGAGGGACTGGCTGGGAGAGGCAGGTGGCTTAGGAGCACCACCAAATCAGGAGGCTGAGGCCGAGGACACTGCAGCCAGGGCTGGGAAGGCACAGAGCTGGGGAGCAAAGCAGGTGGCCTCTGAGCTCAGGTTGGAGACTGGTGGTGAAAGGGAACACGGCCTATGAGCCACGGGGAACAGAGGTGTGGTCACGAGCAGACCAGGGACGCCTCTCCACTGCCCTTGACTGCAGCCATTTGATACTTCAGGCCCACAGCCCCTCCTCTAGACCCTGGGGCCAGATGTGTTCCAGAACTGAAAGTTTTTAAGAAATGAGAAAGAATGTCATACATACTATATATTACATATCAGTCACCCCAGTGGGGCCCAGGGAACCCTGAAAATCAAACACACAAATAGCTCTGCAGCAAGACACAAAGAGAAAGCCATGAACAGCCCCACACCGGTGCTTCGCTGCCAGACCTCCCAGTTTTCAGGGCACTGTGGGTGCTAGAATTCTGGGCGGGGCTGTCCCAGGGCAAGCAGGTTCTGGGTGAGAGCACCCAGCTGGGCCCTTCGCTGCACCCAGATGCAGGCCCCATCGGCACACTGCAGATGAGGAAACGAGGCTCTGAAAGGGGCAGTCCCTTGCCCAGGCCACGGAGCTGGAGCGTGGTGAGGTTTGAGACAAGTGCAACGCCCACTGGTACAGAAGAGTGGACTCCATAAAATGGAATATGGCACAGCTGCAAAAGGGATGAGAAAGCTCTCACATCTGAATGTGGAAAGATGGCCAGGACACAAGGGGAAAAGCCAGACCAACACAGGCAGAGCAGTAACTGGGTCAAGAAAAGAGGAATGCAGGAACTCATTGGAATTGCCCAGCCAGATCTCACTGGAAGGACAGGGCAGACAGGTGGGAGCGGGGGCCTGCAGGGAGCCTTTACACAGAACTCGCTCAATTTCCACATGCAATTGGACTGCCCATTCAGAAAAACAAATGGAAAAGGCTTTTTTCACGAGGCCTTGTGAAACCTGCTTTATACGTATCTATAGCATTCAAGTACTTTTTTGGTAACTTTATAATAAATTAAGGCAATTATGATATGTAAATTGCCCTCTGAATAAATGGCAAAGTGCACTACAGTGGGTTGCTATGGGATCTCCTTGGCGGTCTCATCATAATTATGTTGAAAATAAAGCCCCGTACCCCCTCAGGACAGCACTCAGTTAAAGGCGTGGGCCCTGGAGTCAGCTGTCTGACCTTGACTCTGGGCAGGGCCCTGCAAATGCCCATCCCTGGCCCTCAGTTTCCTCATCTGGAAGATGGGCAGCAACTGTACCTACCTCAAAGGGTGGTTGTGGGGATTCAATAAGACATTCAACAGGGGCCGGGGAGGGTCCCCAGGTATAGCAGTTCAGGGAGAATGCTGGCTGAGGCCCAGCACTGCTTTGAGTGCCCAGGTAGGGAAGGTGCTAGCCATCAGCCCACCTCTGGCCAGACCCCACCTCAAGGCCCGGGTACACGTCTTCTCACCATCACAAATGAATAGAGACTCTGATGAATAGAAGGGTCAAAGGGCAACCACGGCCATGTGGCTCTTAAGTAAGGGAACTGAGGCTCGAACCTCAACCTGCCTGACTTTGGAACCCAGCCTCTGTTCAACTAGAATGTCTAATGTAAGTGGAAGAATAAACAGGCAGCTGCTCACAATAACCCAATAAAAATGCGCTGCTAGCCCCAGTTCCAGAGGGGGAAACTGAGGCTCAGAAACAGAACCTGTAGTTGGTCATGGCCTTGTCATCCTCACGGTCCACATGAGGAGGTGGCTTCCAAGCTAACTCACAGTGTCCTGTGCCCTGTCCAGGGCCTGACACATAGTAGGGGCAGGAGCATGAATGAATGCTGAGAGTGAGGGGAGGAGCTCCTACAGATGTCCAATTCCCCACATCCTAACATCCATCCATGTGGAGGAGTGGGCCCCACCCAAAACCACAGAGGTGGAGTCTGGGTCCAGGACTGTCCTATCTGAGCCAGGTACCAGCCTCCTTCAGGTTGCCTGGAGCCCTGGGGCCAGGCTGCAGCATTCTAATCTTGGCCCTACCAGGTGTCAGCTGTATGACCTGGGGCAGGTCACTTGATCCCTCTGTGCCTCAGGGTCCCCTCCTGAAAACAAGGAAAATATCTGTCTCTCCAGGCTGTTACAGGATAAAGGGATAGCAATAATGTGTTCACAATCCGGTGGGCGCTGAAGAAACACCCGTCTTGGCAATCTGTGGGCAAGACCACCTGGGGCTCTCCCCGGGCTGGGCCTGGCCTCTTTGCCCCCACAGTGCCTGCCACAGGGCTGGGCACACACACAGAAGTGCCTGACAAATGTGACTTGGGTGAACCAGGGATTGTTTTGTTAACCAATATGTGATTTCTGAATCTCTTCTTAAGAATGGATCTGGTCAAGTGCACTTCCTGACCTGAGGCCTTAAACCAACTGGGCTCCTCTGGAGCCGTCTCCTCCACACTGGGCCTGGGACCCGGTAGGCATTCCAGAAACATATGAGTGCAGATGTGACAGTGAATGAGGGATGAGCAAGCCTCCTGCCCAACTTTAATAAGGGCAGCCTCGCCTGCACTTCACAGGGGGAGAGAGAGCCAGCAAGGTCAAACCAGTCACTAGAGGGGTGCAGGGATTTGAACCCCAATAACCTGACTCCCACCTGAGCTGCCACCCATTGCACCATGTGGCCTAAAAGAATCCCACTGAATGTGGTGTCATCAAGACTACTGAAAAGGGACACAGGAGATTGGGGGACGGGCAGTGACTCCAAAGACCCCCCTCCCCCAGGCGCTCTGGGCTTGGCATCCACTGCCCAGCTCCCACTCCAGGCACGGCTCACCTGGCAGAAGGTCGGTGTGTGGACAGCTGACAGAGCCCGGCGCAGAGCCTCCACATCACTGAAGCCGGGGGGCAGGCGGTCAATACAGAGGCAGCGGGAGTGGAGCAGGGCTGGCGTCAGTTGCCCCGCATCTGTCCAGTGCACATAGAGGGTGCGCGTGCCCAGGGGCTTGCCCAGCAGGTCCGACTTGGCACGGGCAGCTGAGTCCTTTTTCATGTACTCGGCGAAGCCATAGCCCTTGGAATGGCCAGTACGCTCACTATAGACCAGGAAGCAGCGCTCCAGGCTGCCGAAGGGCCGTACCAGCTCCTCGAACTGCTGCTGTGTGAGGCTGGGGGGCAGGTTGGCCACACAGAGCAAGGCATCGGTGGGCTGCAACTGCACTGATAGCTCTCGCTCCCGCAGGCAGCTTTGGTGGAAGGTTTTGATGGCGGCCTCAGCCTGCTCCCCGTTCAGCAGGGTCACGAAGGCTGCAGCAGGAGGAGTGGGTCAGTGGGGGTCCCTGAGAGCCTGCTCTTGACCCCATGACCACCTACCCTTACCTCTCTCTAAATTACATGTGGTGTCTCATTACTGACCAACCAGGACACCTCAGGCCCCAGCAGACTGGATAGTTGCCAGCCTTGAGCAACTCACGCAGATGCTACCCACCTCCAGGAAACCTGCTCCCTGCCCTCACCCCTACTCCTGCTCTCAACCTACTCATGAGTTCACCTGCCCTCTTATCTACTTACTGTGTGCCTGGCTAAGTGATACATAGGAAATAAGTGTGTGACTTGGGTGACACACAGGGTAGTGGTTAAGCATGTGGTCACTGGAGCCTGTGTTTCAACTCCAGCCCAAGTGGCTATGAGGGGACTCAGTTTCCCCATCTGTTAAATGGGCATAACGTACTCCTCATAACCACCATTGTGCTAGCAGGGAAGTGGGTCTAAAGCTGTGCCCTCCTGCCCAAGGGGAGGAACCTGGACTTGAACCCAGGCAGACAGCTCCACAGCCCTACTCTGCTCCCACCCTTTTCTTACCACTTCTCTAGGCCACCAACGCCTCTCACATTTGAATCCCTGCCTCAGCCTCAGCCCCCTGCCACTCCTGATTTGCTGTCCACTCAACAGCTATAGCTTTTCAAAATAATCAGAATGTGCCAAGGTCTTATCCAGAGGCTTCTCACTGCAGGCCCCAAGGGAGCCTGTGTGGCCCGGTCCCATGGCTTTGCTGGCTTCCTCTCCCATCTCTTGCCACTAGTTCCTGGACCATGCCCGGCACACGCCCCCACAGGCCTTTGTACCTGCTTTTCCCTGAGCGTGAAATACCGACCCCCACCCCTTTTCACCTGGTTAATCCTGATACACACTTCAATTTGACTGCACACATCACTTCCCCCACAAGGCCTACCCTGCCTGTTCCTGTCTCAGATCCCAGCTCTGGGCTCCCATAGCACCCTGCAGCTTCTGGTGCCACGACCACGTCACCTTCACGCTTGCAGCTGTGTGGATGACATCTCCCCTCAGACTAAAACATCTCCATTTGGTTCACAGCTGTGTTCTCAAGTCCCAGCACACACTGGTGCTCAATAAACATTCATTGAAAGACATTATTAACAAAAGAGTCACTTAACCTCTGGATCCTCAATGCCTGGTACATATACTTACGAGGTGCTCAGTAAATAATCCTGACTTATTGCCCTTGCCAATTAGTTTACTAAGCATCTACTAAGTGCCAGACAACGTTTTTAGGTATTTTAACGGTTTTAGCCTCGTGGCCAAACAAGCAAGTCATGCCCAATTTGCTGGTGAGAGACCTGAGGCTCAGAAAGGGTGATTCACTTGCCTATGGCCACACAGTGAGGACAGGCTAGGACTCAAACCCAGGTGCTTTTACCTCCAAGGCCCATGATCTTAACCACTACCCTAGCCCACCAGGTAGGTCTCCAGGGTCATCTGTCCTCACCTGCTTCTCACCCAAGTTACAGATTGCACGTACAATGTGTAGAGGATATAGACGCCCACCAAGGGTCTCCCACACAAGTTGTGGGGGAGGTGCAGGCTGATAAAACCTGTGTCTGTTCTCATGGAGATGACCACTCAGTGCAGGAGGCGGGTGAGTGAGCCAGCAGTGACAGCCCAGAGCGATCAGTGTTATGATGGGGAGAGAGTGCTCAGGGCACTATGAGGAGCTGCCTGCCTCCACCTGGACAGAAGAGGGAACAGCTAAGAACAGTGGCAGATGGAATGCCTAGAATCTTGACACTAAGGAGATGTTAAGGCTGGGGCACACCTTGCAAGACAGTGTCAAGAGGAGCCTCAGACAGGTTTTGAGGAGAGAAAAAAACAATCAGGTTAGGATTAGGTTCAGTCAGATTTGCAATCAGACTGATCAGATTTGATGGACCCTGGCTCTCTGGGAGGGCAAGTAGGAGTGTGAAATCATTCAGGCAGAAAGGCCAGAGGGAGGCTGCCATTTTGGCAGAGGTGGTGGGCCACCAGCTGTTCTGGAGGGCTTGAAGAAGGCCAGACAGGCCTGGGTGACTGGCTGGCTCGGGGGTGGGGGGGATGGCATCGGAAGCAGGGGAGCCCAGTGCTCAGGTATCTGGCTGAGCGGCCTAGAAAAGGAACATGAATATCAAGCCTGCTCCATGATGGACATCCAGGAAAGACTGGGACGACAGTCTGTCCTGTGCTGGCCTAGGGGATGACATTGGGCCCAAAATTCAGGAAATGAGACACTAGGCCAGAAAGCTCCTAGCTTTAGGGACTGTCACTCCTTGTCGCTAGCCCACCCCACAGCCCCACAAACCTGTCCCTTTGTATTTGTCCACAAAACAGTACTTGAGCTCATAGTCGCTAAGCAGGTCGTGCACTTCCTGTGGAGACAGAAGTCAAAGAACAGGGAGTCACCAGGGGATGTAGAAGCAATCCAATGCCACCTTCACATAGAACAGCTATGAAGGCAGATCAATTTTAGTCCCCCTTTTACAAAGGAGGAAACTGAGGCTCAGAGCAGTTACTTCCCCAAAGGCATTGAGGGCAGACCTTGCAGAGCTGTGATTCAAAGTCTAACTGCAGACCCCATGTTCTTAACCAACACGACACGCTCTTAGAGCGCCAGGTGGGTCTGAGTTTAGGTCTAAGCAATGCTGTGTACACTTAGAGAAAGAAGCTGTCCAACCTGTCCGACCCTCAACTGGCAAGACTGTTTTCAACAACGTTACAAGTTAGGTATTAACAAATCCATTTTGCAAATAAGGAAACAGGCTCAGGGAGGTGAAGGTCATGGGGTTGGTCAAGGAAGCAACAGGAATGTCAACCAGGGGTACCTGACTGGGGACCCTGTGTACTTGAAGCCTACATTGCATGGCTTCATGTGCTTCCTAATTCCCTCCTACTGACGTGGCCTCCTTCTTTCAAACCGGCTGCGGGAGTGCGGCTCTGGAGCCTGCTGTGCCAGATACACTGTGCACCCTGCAGAAGGCACAATGTGTTCTGAACTGAGAGATGGCAGGTGTTAGGAGGAGGGCCTGCTCTGAAAACAAACCAGATCATGCTTAGTGGTGCTTGCCCCAGGTCTGTCCCCAAGTCACACCCTCCTAACACCCTGGGGGCCCTACCAGCCATGTGGCCCCCTATACGTAGGGTGAGCCAGTGGCCGATGTGTTGGTGGGCCAGAGAGCAGAAATTCTCAGCAACAGGAAGAAAGAACCCATTCCACCATCACAGGGCAGGGCATACCAGATGCAATCTCCTTGGGTCCAAAGAGCACTGGAAAGCCCTGCACATAGGCCCCAAGAGAAGAACACTCCTGGCCAGATCAACCAAGGGGCGGGGGGGGGGGGGCTCCACAGAACACTGGTTCCTCCTCTTTTAGGTCTGTGGGCAGGAGGCCTTTTTTTCCAAATTAATCTTGGGACTTCTGGGAAGAAAAGACCCCAGGAGCTGCTACATCTTCCGATCTATCCCTAAGAGAAGTTAATAAACCGTGCTAAGGATATTCTAGTCAACACTGAAACTGTTGGGTATAGGGTCCTGCCATCCCATGGTAGAAGGAACTGAGGAAAACAATCAGGGCTAGGAGCAGTCTAGCTACCCATTCACAATTCCCCAATTTGGCTAAAGCTGTCCTCCCACTTCAATCACTTTGTCTCTTCCAAGCCTGTGGTCGCCCCCCGCAACGTCCTGCCTCAGTCCAAAGTTGATTTCCATCACCGCCCCTCTCAACCTCTTGGTCTCTTCCAAACCCTCCTGGATCTTGCGCTTGGACTCTCCCGCCAGGGCCCCCACCCCCGGGCACGCCAGCATTGGTGTTGCCTAGTTGCCCCCCGCGCGCACGCGCAAGGTGGTATTTCCCGCCACGCTCCCACACTGCCCCCCCATACCTGGTTGGTCACGTCCCCCGGGAGGCCCCGGATGAGTATCTTGCGGCGGTTACGGAACTGGCGCTCGGTGTGTTCCAGGCGTTTCCTGATCTCCTCTGGATCTAGCGGTGGTAGTTCTTCTTCGGGCGCCCGGCGCTCCGCGGCATCATCAGTTTCAACCTCGGCCCCAGGCTCCGGGCTCAGTGGGGGCCGGTGAGTAACGGACACGTCGGCCGCCATCTTGGGAAACCCGGCGCCTTCTGGGACCAGCGAGCCGGGGCGGAGCGGCATAGAGCGGCAACGAGGGCGCATCCACCTATTGGCCGGAAGAAGCCCCTCCTGCTTCTCCTAGACCTCAGCCCATTGGCTAAAGCCCAGCCTCCCAGAGTTCAAGCCCTCTCTCGGCGCCACAGCCTCCGCCCCTTTCCCCTGCCGAGATGTCACTCAATGGACGCGCGGCGCAGTGATAGAACCCTTCAGTGCAGCTGGAATCAGGCCACAGACTCCGGATTTTGAGGGCTTTATTGTTGCGGAACCCCGGGGATACAGACAAATCCCCGTCGTTGTAGGCCCATTACCCCGATAGCCCGAGGCTCAGGATGGCTGCTCTCCCAGCGCCTCGTCAGGCTGTTTAGACGTGAATGGCAAACCACTGCTCCCCCGATTCACATGGTAGATGTCACTACGCCCCCAGAAGACGTATACTAAGGCTGTGATGACAACCAGAAAGCCCAGGATCACGAACACCGCCATGATGATGGTGATGGTGAGGGGGTTCCGAGCTGTGCAGAGAAGCGAAGAGTTAAATACACCCTGCCCATCCTATGCTTTCCCATCTAGACCCACAGATCCCACTCAACTTACCCTGTACGTTTATCACCACGGTGATATTGTACGTGCCCTGTGAGTTGGCCGCCCGGCAGTAATAGGTTCCACTATGGTCTGACTTAACGCTGAATGGGATCTCTACAGGAACCGGAATCTTGGAGACTTTGTGCAAACACTGTACCTGGGGAACTGGGTTGCCCGAGGCCTGGCACTGCAGGACTTGGGTCGTTCTATCTTTCCACGTCAAGTGCTGAGGACATTTGGCTGGGTCAATCTTAGGACCATCTGTGGGATCGCCAAATGATCAGACACACCAGAGGCACCATGGGGCAAGAGAGAATCAAGTATTTCCGGGAGAGCAAGGGATTAAAGGTCAGAGTGACCTACTTACACAGAACACACAGCTGAACACTCCTGTTCCTGTGCAAGACCATCCCATCCACCTCGAGGGTGGCATTGCAAAAGAAGCTGCGTTTGTGATCCCTCTGGGTGGCATTTAGCTGAAGCAGGGCGGGCTGTCCTGGCGTCACAGCTGGAGCTCCATCCAGCATGACCTGGACTTGGGCTCCAGCAGCACAAGTCACATTCACTGTGGTCCCCTCAAGGACGGTGGGCTCACTCAGGTTCCTGATGGTCCCACTCAGGTTCATGATGGGCCCCCAGAAGCCTAAAGGAGCGACACTGCATGGGGGTTTGCTAACCACTTCCTCATATCAGGCAAGCCCAGCCCTCCATCTGCACCTTTTCCCTCAGGTTATCCAGGCCTTGCCTTTTAGCTACTCTGTGCCCCCACCCCCCAACTTGAGACACTCAGGCCATACTCTAATGAAGGCGAAGGCTTATTAGGCCCAACCTATGCTGCATCTCCTCCCACTTTGAGGGCTTAGGCCCAGCCTTTCCAGTTTGGAGTCCAGTCCCTTGTTCTTTGTGCTAATGATGCCCCAGCCCCTCTCTTTCTCCTTCCTAGCGGTTTTTGCCCCGCCCCTTCTTACTGTAGATGGTCAGGTTCTCCTGAGTCTCCTGGCTTTCGCCCCCCAGGGTCACATTGCAGACAATCTTCCATGTGCCTTCCAGCTCAGTGTTCGCTGTGACCATGGCTGTGGCTTTGAGTGTGTCACCTTGGCTTGAGACTTTGGGATTCAGCATCTGGTCCCCCAGTGCCAGTTGGACCTGGGCCTCTGAGGCCGGAAACAGCCCATCCAGGGTGCATTCCACAAGACAGGATGTTCCTACCTCCAAGAACCGTGGAACAGTGAGATGCGGAGGCGTCACAGGCAGGACTGGGGAGAAGAGTGAAAGTGAGCCTGATGAGGTTTCACACATCAATGGACTCCCCTTTCCCTGTGACACACTCATACCCCCCAACCAGGATCCTTCTTTCCCAGGACACCTTGCAACCTGGATTACCTTTTCCTAGGGCATATCTATCTGCACATACTTCACTAAAGTTCCCATGGCTGCCCACCCAGTGGCCAAGGGCAGGCCTTCCTGAAAGCTCTGCCCATTCTCAGGAGCCTCATGGCCTTGGCACCCCTGCTTTGGCTCAGCTCATCACCCACAATCTTCAGTCCCTTTTCTCACCAAAGGTTCGGAGATGGCTGGGGGCTGAGTTGTTCTGAAACAGTCCCAGTCCTTGGGGCCTCAGGTCCAGTTCTGTGCGGCAAGAGAAATTGGCACCATGATCATTTCTGTTGACTAGCACTGTGGCTGTGACTTCCGCGGGCTGGCCAACTGCCAGCTGCCGGCTCAGCACTTCTTCCCCACGGAGCAGCAACACGGAGAGGTGAGTTCGGGGTGCTCCGCCTGTCACCAAGCAGCTCAAGGTGAGGTTTTTGCCCACAGGCTTCCATGGGGACATGGATACCAGCTCCACACGCTCTGGAAACCCTGGTGGGGTGGGAGGAGGGGAGAACAGAATTTATCAGTCAGCCCTGCAACCCCTCCACCCCAGGGAGCAGAACTGTGAACTTGGAATTGATAAAGCTAGAGGGATTAGAAATATACCAGTGGAAGTGTTTGCTATTGTCATTAGCGTCATGAGTATTATTTCCTGTTTTGTGAGAGACCTTGCCAGGCACTGAAATAAAAATCAGATTTGCTGTTCCCAAGAACCTCAGGGTTAAAAAAAAAAAAAGGAAGGAAGGAAGGGTGCTAATGTTTATGACCACTTATGATGTTAAAGGTAATTATAAAAGTTCCTGTTTAGAGCTTTCTTTAGACTTTCTGGATGTCATCCAGGCATTCACCTTCATTCACATAGCAACTAAGTACAATTTTCTCTATTACTCCTTCTACGGATGAGAAACCTAGGCCACAGAGGTGATCTGCCCAGAGATGTGTAGCCAGAAAGGGGCAGAACCTGGTTAGAATGTGGGTTTCCCAAATTGCGTCTTTTTTTTTTTTTTAAATATCTTATTTATTTATTTTTAGAGAGAGGGGAAAGGAAGGAGAAAGAGTGGGAGAGAAACATCAATGTGCGGTTGCCTCTCCTGTGTCCCACCAGGGATCTCATCTGCAACCCAGGCATGTGCCCTGACTGGGAACCGAACCAGTGACCCTTTGCCAAATTGCGTCTTTGATGTCACATCTTCGGACTCCCTTGGCCCTCCGTCCAGCTTCTGGCCTGGACTCTGGCCTTGGCCTCTCCAAGAGCTTGGTCCAGCCTGTCCCAATCAGTCCCAGGAGCTTAAGACTCACAGTCTACCTGCCTGGGGCAGCTGCTCAAGGTGTTCCGGTACGATCATGGGGGACCCAACACCTCCAGGCTGGATCCTCTCCCAGACATAGCCACACTGCCTTTCTCAGGCACACATACCAAACCCTTAACCTCCTTGGGAAGCCTCTTATTCTCACCTTCGTCAGGTCGAGCCTGGATCTCAAGAGAGGCCCATGGACTGGCTGCTTTGAAAAATATTTAACATCCTACTATTTACAATTTTAGAACATTTAATAAGGAGATCTCCATCTCAATTAACCTCGGGCACGATTGGTCAGGGATAGTGTTATGCTGGCGAATGCTGGTAATGCCTGGGCTCTCGGGAGTGGTGTGGGGCAGCCCAGACAAGGAGCATTTGCCAGTTTCTGCGGTATAAATGCGCCCACTGCCGATGTCAAGCTACCCAATGTGAAGCAAAGTTGGAACAAGATGAGCACGGTCAGGTCTCATGAGCCAGGACCAATATGCTCCTGTACAGCACTGGGCAGAAGCACCTTACAGACACAGATCCAGACAGACAGATCCATGCAGAGGTGCACATTACACAGAAACACAGATGAACATGTATAGACACATACTGACATAGACGTTCACATGCACACACTGATACAACATGCCTACACACAGGCAACATAGGCACTCACACATGGAGATACAGAGACATGCAGACAGGCACACAGAGACACTAAGACATGCATGTACATTTGCACAGCACAGGTATGACACCGATACATATGCTCATGGGCATGTAGGTACACAGGCACGTGCAGACACTGACACCCATACAAGCATACACGTGGTTACACATGCACACTATTATACTATACTAATCGATGAAGGCTTCACAAAATGGTAGGCACCGTAAATGGTGTTCTCTGCTGTTTTCTAATCTATTGTATGAGTATGCTTTTAAATGCAGAGAAACTTTTGGAAGGATCCACAAGAAACCAGTACGAGAGAGATGCACGGTCTGGAGAGGAAAATGTCACCTATTAGGATCAGGGACATGGGAGCCAGACTGCGGCCTTTCCACTTATGGGCTGTGAACCCTGGCAAGTGACTCCACCCCACGGAGCATCAGTTTCCTTAGCTGTGAAATGAGGCATAGAAGTGCATCCCCTGCCCCTACCCTGGGACTTTTGTAAGGATTGAATGAGCACTAGAGTGGATATCTACACTTAGAACAGAGGGCCCTGGCTGGGTAGCTCAGTTGGTTAGAGCATCGTCACAATATGCCAAGGCTGCAGGTTTGATCCTAGGTCGTGGCACATGCAAGAAACAACCAATTAATGCATCACTATGTGGAACAACAAATAGATGCTTCTCTCTCGAATCAATAAAAATTTTTTAAAAAATTGGTCACTGCCAGCAGTCCAAGGTAGAGAGATTTGACATTTGTACCTTTTTTATACTTTTTGAATTTGGAACCCCATTAATTTATTACATGCTATTAAAATATAAGACATTTAAAAAAAGTGCTGTCATTTTTAAATGCTTTCTGGAACTCAAATAAATTGATTTACATTGTTGCCCTGGCATATGGTTGAGGTGCATCTCTGTCTGTCTCTCTCTCTCGCACACACACACACATACACATGTTCAGGTCCAAGCTCTGGGTCAGAGGCCTGGTCCATCCTGCAAGCTCAGGGCCCACTCCCCCACACCCATGGCCATGTGCCCCCACCACTGCCTGAGGCCAGTCCCACCTCCAGGCGCATGCACTCACGGTACACTGTGATGTCAGAAGAGCCTGTTATCTGTGAGCCATTGCAGAAGCCTGAGCACAAGACCTTACTATCAGTAGTCACATTGCTGAGCCGGAAGGCTGCCCAGCCCAGGCCATTCCCCACTGGCTCCTTGGGTAGGAATGTCTCCAGGCTGATGAGTTCAGGAGTGGGGCACTTGGTGCTGCAGTTTACCAAGAGGGACCCTCCAGCAGGCACTACCAGGTCCTGCGGCTCTACCTGAAGCAGGAACTTTTGTCCCTGGGCACCTGCAGGAAGAGAGGAAGGTTCTGCTGGTTGATCCAGTACCCCGGCCCCCCGCACCTATTTATCTTGAGGCCCTACCATCTAACACCTCAAGCTGAGATATGATGGTCTCTGCCTTCGTGGTGCTGCTAGTCCAGTGGGAAAGGCAGGTGATAGATCAAGGACAGGGGAGAGCTTGGAGGGAGGCCGAGGGAGACCCATAGGAGCCTGTAGGAGTTGGTGAGTCAGGGGAGCTTCCTGGAGGAGAATACTATAGCCAGTTTTGAAGGGTAAGTAGGAGTTAGCCAAGTGAAAGGGAAGAGTGGGCCTGGCAGCGGGAGGAGTGTAGGCAGAGGTTGAAGGTACAGAGGACTAGAGAGAGTTGAGGGGAGGACAAATCATACCCAGGGACTGGTCCTCTGGGAGCCCTAAAGGCTGAGTTAAGGCCCCACAGTTTTCCAGGACACTGGGGAGCCCCCATCAGATCTGAGTTTAAGGAGTGTTTGCAGCAAACCACAGCTTTCTCCATTTCCCCATCTTCTACCAGCCCCCCAACTCCAGCCCTCCCCAAGTTTACTTGCTTCACCTGGAGGCAGCAGACAGTAGACCAGAAGCAGAGAGATGAGTGGAGTCCAGCAGGCCCCAGGCAGTGGCCCCAAGGGCACCATGGTGGTCAGTCTGTGGAGGATAGTGCCCTAATGAGTGGCACTGGGCAGGGCAGCAGGAAGCATATGTGGTCACCCAGGAAGCGGAACCACAGCCACAGCGGTTGAGATTGCAAAAATCCAGGTGTTGAACCTTTCCCAGGCCTGGGGAAGAGCAGGGGGTATATCCTGTAGTGCCAGAGGTCCAGAGTGGGGAGCCCAAGTGGGGCCCAGCAAGGTGGTGGGTATCGGTGAGTCTCTGACAGGGCCGCGGCCGGGGCCAAAGTTGCACTCTCGGCTCCTCAATGAACTCACAGGAAATACTAACAAAATCGTCTTCCTTTTGAAACCGGAAAAGCCAGTGTTTATGCTGCTCGTTACCACCAGAATCAATAAGCAGAGACAGGGATTGAATCTTTATGGCGCTTTATTCAGATGGCACGCTGTCAGAGAAGGTGGTGGGTTATGTGCCCTGACTGACCAACTTGCATTTCCTTTCAGGCCGGCCTATTTGTCAGGAGGAAAATGTGTAGGCGAGGGATTTGGAATTCAAGGGGGAAAAAAGTGAGTTCCCCCATTACTTTGTCCTCAGTCCTGAGAGGCCTGAGGAGGGGAGAGAGAGTGAGACACCTGTTTCCTGCTGAACTTAGTTGAGGGTAGAATTTGCACAGACACTTTATTTCTTTGGTATGATCTTTCCTCCTTTCTTTCCTTGTGATTTAAACTGGCCTCAATAAATGAAAGAGAAAAAACTTGTCTCGTCCTGCACCCTGACTCTCCCACCTCACTCTCCATTGCAGATCCACTCCCTGAATTACTGCCAGGACAGTGAGGTTCAGGTCAGCATCAGATATGTCGTCTGAGGAACAAAGCCCGGGGTCTGTTGACCGCAGAGGAAGATAACATCTGGGCTTCCGTTGTGCTTCAGCTCCGCATCCAGGACGGTGGGGCATCACGCTGACCAAATCCTTGCAAAACCAGACAGAACGGCACCATGGATGACATAAAGACCAGATGCAATGACTGACCACCCCTTACCCTAGAGCCAACAAATCATTAGAGACCACGACCCTACCTCCCTTAGTCCTCCATATCACCCATCCCTGGGAAGCCACCAGGGAGCCAGGTCTTTGAGCACAAGCTCACCTGTGACTCCAGGGGCGACACCATTTCCCCAATTAATAGACCTTTACTTTCTTGGCTGTAAACTACTGTTTGCTTTTGACTGGGCTTTGATGTGCACCGGTGACCAAACCCCTTCAGGTCAGTAACAGAGGAGAAGGCATTCTGTTCCTGGAAGTGATCAGGTGGGATTTCAAGGCAACATTTTAAGGGACCAATGGGGAGCTTCTAGGCAGGGCTTCAAGGGCTGAGTGAGATAGCAGCATCCTTGGGGAGCAAATAAGAGATTTGGAGGTGATAAAGGGGGATCCTCTAAGACGAGTAAAGCCATGAAAATGAACAGAGCCTACACTTATTGGGCTCTTGGGCCAGGCTCTTTATTTCTGAAGGTTTTTTGCAGGGCTTCCTTCCACTTTTGAAGGTCTCGGGAAATCCCCATATTCCTATGCACAGTGTTGAGATGGAGTGTTAAGGAGACAGCTGAATCCTGAGCCACCATCTGTCAAGGATGCTGCCTGTAACTTGTCCTTCCCCCTATCCTTATTCCTCCCTTGCCTTCCCCTCCAAGCAGCTGATCTCTTCTTCCCAAGAGACGGGACTGGGGGTCAGGTGGCCATTCCCACCTCCATCTGCTCTATCTCTCAGGCCTCCAATCTGCCTCTTGTTCCTCTGGTCTGAGCCCCAGTGAGGGACCTTGTTGAGGGCTTTGATGGCACCCAGCAGCCATCCAGTCTCGCCATCCCTGAGACCAGAGCCATCCCTCTCTCACATGGGGCACTTCCCCCCTCCAATCAGGGGTCTCCTCTGCTGCCTTGCTCCCCCATCCATTTCCAACATGGTGCTGAGAAAGAACAACTAAAAAAAGTATTTGTAAATAATATATTTGATAAGAGATTATAACCAGATTATAAAGAATTCTTACAACTCAACAACAGCAGCAAAAACCCAGTTCAAAAATGGGCAAAGTGATCCTGGCCGGGTAGCTCAGTTGGTTAGAACATTGTCACAGTACACCAACGTTGTGGGTTCAATCCCTGATCAGGGCATATACAAGAATCAACCAATGAATGCATTAAGTAAAAAGACCAAATCAATCTCTCTCTTGCTCTCTCTTCCTTCTTCTCGCTCTCTAAAATAAATGTTATTTATTTATTTTTAGAAAGAGGGAAAAGGAGGGAGAAAGAGAGGGAGAGAAACATCAAGTTTGGTTGTCTCTCATATGCCCCACACCAGGGGACCTGGCCCACAACCCAGGCATGTGCCCCAACTGGGAATTGAACCAGCAGTCCTTTGGTTCTCAGGCCAGTGCTGAATCCACTGTGCCACACCAGCCAGGGCTCTAACATCAATTTTAAAAATGGGCAAAGGACTTGAATATATATTTCTCCTAAGAAGCTATTCAAATAACCAATAAATACATGAAAAGATGCTCAGCATCATTTAGTCATTATGGAAATGCAAATCAAAACCACAATGAGATAGCACTTCACAACTATTAGGATGGCTATCATTAAAAAAAAAAACAACAGAAAATAGCAAATGTTGACAGAGATGTGGAGAAACTGGAACCCTCATACTTTGCTGGTGGGAATATAAAACTTTGTTTCTCCAAGTTTTACAGAATGATCCAGAAATTCCTTTACTAAAAGAATTGAAAGCAGAGACTCAGATATTTGCACAGCAGTGTTCATAGCAGCATTCACAATAGTCAAGGTGAAAACAGCCCAGATTTCAGCAGAAGATGCCTGGATGAAGCATGGTATATATACACACAACGGAATGCCACTCAGTCTTACAAAGAAATTCTCACACATCCCACAACATGGATGAACTTGGAAAACATTGCATTAAGTGAAATAAGCCAGGCACAAAGAACAAATATTCCACTTGTATGAGGTCCCTAAAATAGAAAAATTCATAGAGAAAGTAGAATGGTGTTTACCAGGGGCTGGGAGAGGAGGGTAATGAGGGGTTAGTGTGGAAAGGGGGCAGTTCTGTTTGGGAAGATGAAAAAATTCTGCAAATTCATAGTACAGTTGGTAAAAAAACATTGTGAATGTATGTATGGAGGTAATGCCACTGAATCATACACTTAAAAATGGGAAAAATGAGCCCTGGCTGGTGTGGTTCAGTGGATTGACTGTCAGCCTGGGACCAAAGGGTCACTGGTTGGATTCCCAGTCAAGGCACATGCCTGGGTTGCAGGCCAGGTGCCCAGTAGGGGGCGCATGAGAGGCAACCACGCATTGATGTTTCTCTCCCTTTCGCCCTCCCTTCCCCTGTCTAAAAAATAAATAAAATCTTTTAAAAATAGTTAAAGTGATAAAATTTATATTATGTATATTTACACACACACGGCATCTACTTGATTTGGTTTGGATCCAAAACATGAGACAGATTGATGGCAGAGGAAGGAACAGATAGGTGATTAGATGCAGCATGGTAAAGTAAATGTAACAACATGGTAATTGTGGAATCTAGGGGTGTTCGCTGTACTACTCTTTCAAGTTTTCTGTACATTTGCAATTTTTCAGAATGAAATACTGGAAAATAAAAACAGCATCCCTGATGGGTCTGGCTCCATTCCTGTCACAAGAGGAGGGTCAAGCAGACCTTAAGTGCCTCCTGCTGAGAGGGTACAAGGGCCTCTGTGAAATGTTTGTCAAAAACTGGAAACTGAACCCAACCATCTGTTGACCGAGGTGAGGAGAGATGAATGCATCAAAACCACCCCCAGTGGATGACATCAGACTGGTAATGTCGGTAAGACAAAGAACCTCATTTCTTCACTGTGTTGCCAGAGGGGTGGGGGTAGGGGGCAGGAAGAGGAAGAGGAACCAGCCCTCAGCCATACACAGTGTATGAACCTTGTTTGGATTTTTATTTGAACGGACTAAACAAATGCCAAATATTTAAGGGACAATTGGGGAAATCTGAACACTCACAGGCTATTGAGGATTATTGTTAAACTTTTTAGGTGTGATAATGATATTGTAGTGATTGTGGTTACCTCTTTTTGAGATACATATGCAAGTTTTTACTGATGAAATGATATCTGGGATTTGTTTCAAAACAACCCAGTGGCAGAGGTAGGGGCAGGTGTAGAGTTGAAACATGACGGGCTGTGGGTGTTGGAAACTGGTGGTACAGTTTATGTTACATTATTCTCCCTTGTTTTGCATATGCTTCATCCATATAATAGTTTTTCATGTTTTTTTTAATTTAAAGATTTTATTTATTTTTATACAGAAGGGAAGGGAGGGAGAAAGAGAGGAAGAGAATCATCAGTGTATGGTTGCCTCTCATACACCCCTTACTGGGGACCTGGCTTGCAACCCAGGCACGTGCCCTGGCTGGGAATCAAACTGGCGAACCTTTGCCTTGCAGTCCGGTGCTCAATCCACTGAGCCGCACCGGCCAGGGCCATATAATAGTTTTTTTAAAAGCCCTGGCCGGTGCGGCTCAGTGGATTGAACACGGGCCTGCGAACTGAAAGGTCACAGGTTCGACTCCCCGTCAGGGCACATGCCTGGATTGTAGACCAAGTCCCCAGTTGGGGACATGCGAGAGGCAACCAACTGATGTTTCTCTTCCTCTCTTTCTCCCTCCCTTCCTCTCTCTGAAAATAAATTTCAAAACATACTTTAAAAAATGAAAAAGTGACTGCACAATGCCCTGGCTGGGTGGCTCAGTTGATTGGAGCATCCTCCCGTATACCAGAAGCTTGCAGGTTCAATCCTCATCAGGGCACATGCCTAGGCTTTGGGTGCAGTCCCTTGTTGGGGTGCATATGGGAGGTAACTGATCAATGTTTCTCTCTCACACTGCTGTTTGTCTCTCTCTTTCTCTCCAAAATCAATAAATATATCCCCAGGTAAGGATTAAAAAAAAAAAGTAGCCGCACAAAAATAGGCCAATATGATTTTTTTAAAAAGAGAGAGATCTACCCTATCAAATATCAAAACGTATTCTAGTGGCAATCTCTTTTCCAATTAGCAGGCTAGATCCTGCAGGCAGCTGTTCCTTTGGCTGTCCCCAGACACCCTTGAATGTGTGAAACCAGGTGCACGCGTGGTTCCTCACCACAGCGGTGTCATGGAGAAGCAAAGGATTAGAAATAACTACACGAACTCCAGCAGGGGCTACAACGTAACCACAAACAGAACAAGGAACTACTGTATGCCTGGATATGTGGGACCATCTCGAAGACCCATTATGTAGGGAAAGAAAGAACAACCATACAGACTCGAGCTGTGTATAGTTGCACATGTGACTATTTTTGCAAAAGACAGGAGAGCATATGTGTACAGATTTCCTTGTATCTAGATAAAAAATATCTCTAGAAGCAAAAACAGGAAATGAGATGTCATTAGTTGCCTCCAGGGATGACAGTGGTGGCTGATGGATAGGAGGGAGACCTCAAAATTTGACTGGGATAGGAGTAAAAGAAAACTGTACTTGAACAACAATTACAATAAAATAAATACTAAAATAAATAAAATGAATATTAACTTTGAAAACTGTTATAAAATGCAAATGCTATTGGAATTGTGAAACCGTCTGTTCAGGACAGCTCAGTGCATAAGGTTTTGAGAAGTCCTATGAGAAAGCCATCTATTTAACTGTTTTCCACAATGTGGATGACACAGACCTGTGCCAAGTGCACCTGTCAGGCAGAAACACTTTGGCAAACACCAGGCTAACAATAGCAAATGTTTATTAGGCAATTGTTTGAATATCTCTCAGCTAAGCATCGACGCAGACAAACTCAAAGCTATTTAATTAGTCCTCCAAGGTAGCAAGCAGGACCATCCCCAGTTCATAGTTGAGAACCGAGGCCCAGAGAGGGAAGGTCACTTGCCTGAGGTCGCACAAGGAGGAACGGGTGAAACGGGCAGTCATCAATGTGGTGTGTGGCCCCCCAAATCCTTTGTTGGTATATCTGACAAGTAGTCATTGAGTGCCTTCTGTGTTCCTGGCACTGGTCTAACCACTAGCTAGTGACTTAGAGGGGAGCAGAGGGTGAATAGCTGCGTCTGGCTTCTTCTGGAGGGAGGGTCTTGCTGTAGCTGTCATGCCCAGACTAGCAGGTGCTTGCTGAAGAAGGACCCAAAGGCCAGAGCCTCCGCACAGGAAGCGGGCATTGATTACTAGCCAGAGGAGACAGTGGGCTGTAAGGGAGGAGCTGGCAGAAGACGTAAAGATTGGATTCCAGGGCCTGATTAGCTCCTAGGCTGTCCTGGGTCCCTCCAGAGCCTGTGTCAGGCTCATGCCTGTGGACGGTGCTATGGTTTGAATGTCTGCATCCCCTCAAGATTCAGATGTTGACATTCAAACACCCCATGTGATGGTATTAGGAGGTGGGTCTTCAGGAGGTGCACAGGTCCCTCATGAATGAGATTACTACCCTTATAAAAGAGGCTCCAGAAGGATCCCTCGCTCCCTTCCACCTTGTGAGGACACAGTGAGAAGGTGCAGGCTATGAAGCAGGAAGAGGGCCTTCACCCAAATGTAACCAGGCTGGCATCTTGAACTTGGATTCCCAGCTCCAGAATTGTGAGATGCGGTTCTGTTGTTTCCAAGCCCCGAGTCTGTGGTGTTCTGTTACGGCAGGCTGCATGGACAAAGGCAAGGAAAGTCGGGTCACAAACCTGGGGTCTCAGGCAGTAAGGCACAGGGAGTAGGTGAAGCCAACTTCCTCCTGGGGTGGAAGTGGGAGGCCCTGTT